>CM029388.1:11857823-12024829 GCA_017165825.1 Hepsetus odoe | reverse complement strand
TATCTACTACCATGAAACTCCATAACTATTTGAATATATATATATATATATATATATATATTCAAATGGCATAATCTGTGTTAACCCTTAACTTCATCATTTTCTCACCTGGTCCCTGCCGAGGTAAAAACATAGCCATATTTTGGAGTGGGAAAAGAACTCATAGAAAAGGAAAAAGAAAGTGTGTCAGCATGTCCCAGCGCCTCAGAGAACTGTTCAAGAATCCCCAGCCGCTCACTCCGGAAACTCATTAGTGGACTGAAAATCTCACCACCTCACCTAACCTCCTGAAACTGCAACATTCAGCATTTTCCAAGATTTTTTTTCACCTCTTTTTCCTTCCTACTTACATGCAGGTTGTCACTTTTGTTTATTTCATTTTACTGATCATAACCAATGTTTTCCCTCGGCAAAAATGAAAATCATCCTCATTAACTTGAGAAAATGAGCGCTGGACTTTTTCTTGTGTGGAAAGTTTGGGTTGTATGGATATTTGGTTCATTTGCCGTGCAAAAACATCCATGAACAAAATGGCCACGTTAACAGGCTTGAGTGGTTATTAATTTCTTGTCCACTTAAGCAACCTTGTAGGGCTGTCTAAAGTTAGGTTCACTTTCAAAGTCATCATCAACTTTAACCTTCTCCAAGCCACTTTTTTTAGACAGGGCTTCAAAAGATGTGTTTCAAAAATATCAAGAATGTAGCCAGGGAGAATCTTGGTTAGTTAAAAAGCAAGCTGTATGAGTAGGGTCAAACCCTTGGGAAAGATTGTCGACAACAGGAAGAGGCTTTTATTAGGGTTAATCTCAGAGGCATTCGCCAGCTCTAGTCTTGCTTAATTGGTCCTCCTCTATGAGAAAAAAATAAATAAAGTTAAAAAACAAAGTTTTTGTGTGCTTAGATATTAATCGCTTAGAGTAATGAGATGTCAGAGAAATCAGATCATTTCACAGCAGGATCCAAAAGCAAAGTAACATATTTTCACATGCCTGTTGGCATGTTCATCTGCAAAATGTCAATTGGGTTCAGAGCAGGGGAGCACAGTGATTGACTCATTAGCATTAATGGACACATCCTTCACCAAGGGGTTATGTCAGACACTTCAACCTTCACCATGAACCTCTTTTCAAGCTGTTTCATTCTGGCTACATCTCTTTCTGTCTGTATAGTCTAATATGTTAACCCATTTTTTTTTTTATCCTTTGAAAGAGACAGGACATTTTGTGAACGATGGCTGCCACATCTTGATTTTGCCCTTAAAGGTTAACTTTGCCTTTGGCAAACACTACTGAAACACTGATCGAAATATAAGCAACCATTGCTTGTATTTTTTCTAAGGCCTAAAAAATTTTGCCCCACATACGATTTCAGTCATCTTAAAACTGTTGTGTTTACTTAGGCTGTGTTTTGCATTATACCAACTTTTTTATACTAAATGTGATGTAGAAGAGAAACAATGCAGTTTAGTAATTAAACAAATAAGAGAGTAAAAGGGTTACAGGACAGTAGTGAGACCTGCTATGCTGTATGGGCTGGAGACGGTGGCACTGACAACAAGACAGGAGGCAGAGCTGGAGGTGATGCTGAAGGAGGAGAGATGCTGAGATTTTCATTGGGTGTGACGAGGATGGACAGGATTTGAAATGAATATATTTGAGGGAAAAGAGGATAAAGAAGGAGAGGAAATCACATTATCACAGCACTGCACTTAGTTTACATTTACCTTTATTATATTATTTCAATATAAAGTTATTTGAAAATGTTATAATTTTAAATATTGCTGGAAAATAAATGCAAAATCAAATATTTTAGCTCAAAACATTTTAATCTTGGCTGCAAGACTCTGGTGGGACTGTACAGTGAATTATAGTGCGCCTTCTGCAGCTTTCACCTTGTACCAAGACACAGATGAAGTTTCTTATTTGTACTCGACATGGGGCACACCACACTTGATTTAGTCTCCAAGCCATAAAATAGAATCATCTGATCCTGCATTACACAGAATGTTCCCAATGCTAGGTTAGATTGTGCCAAAGCATATACTGAAATCCTTGTGTTTCAGTTTAAGAAGTGATTTGATTCTACATCATCTTGCTTTCTATATATCCATTAATCATGACTGGGAAAAAGTTGCACACTTTGAAATAAAAGATAATGTAGTTTCCTAAAATGTAGGCTGAACCTTCATGAAATGAACTATTACATTGCTCCCAACAAGCAGATGCTGTTCATTATCATCAGGGTTGTGTTTAGGTGCTCTCTCAAGATCCTAACCTGCAAAAATGAACAAAAGCTTTCTTTTATAAGTAAAAAATTATTTATATATGATTATTTTCCATAATGCTAAAAAATGTAAAAGCAACATGGGAACAGAAGCATACATCAACCAGGGACTCACCTCAGTGTCCAGAAGCCTCCTGCTTAATGAAGTTCAGAGGCATAGAGCAATTAGCAACATCAAAGCCAGAATCTGCTAATTAATTAGGCTTCTCTCCCTGTCTGAGAACATGTACTCTCTGAGAGGCCCATTAGCATGTGCCATCAACATGTACCTGGGACTTCTCAGCCAGCTACTGCTAGTTTATGGAGCACATTATGTATGTCTTTGTTCAACACAGTTAGCAGCATGTCTTGATGGAGATGACCAACAACATATGAATAAGGACATATCCATGTGCTTATATGTGGAGCATTTTGCAAATAATATGGTATAGGTGATGAAAGGGAATAGAGGTGACGGGTAAGTAGGGTGTCAAGGAGAGGAATGCTGAAGCTCAGATTGTTGTAGATTTTGTGAAGGGGTTCGAACCTCCGATCCTCCTGCCAACGCCCGAACCACTAGGCCACCGCTGCCCCTAGAGCTAGAGGTGTCAGAGTTAAAGTTGCTGAGATTTTTGCTGGGTGTGATGAGGATAAGAAATGAGTATATTAGAGGGACAGCTCAGGTTAGACGTTAGAGAAGCAGGGTTGCGTTGGTTTGGACCTGTTCAGAGAGATGAGGATTATATTGGGAGGAGGATGTTGAAGGTGGAGCTGCCAGGAAAGAGGAAAAGAGGAAGAGCAAAGAGGTTTATAGATGTGGTGAGAGAGGACATGCAGGTGGTGGGTTTGAAGGAGGAAGATGCAGATGACAAAAAGAAATGGAGACAGTTGATCTGCTGTGGTGACCCCTAAATGGGAGCAGCTGAAAGAAAAAGAAGAAGAAGAAGGTGATGAAGTGATAACATTCCCAGTGGTAATTGTAAATTTAATTTACGCAAGCATAAATGATCTAGTTCACTAAAAAATAAAAAATAATAATTAAAAAAGTTTCTGCAGAGCCATTGAGACAACATGGAGACAACATGAATCAATACAAGGGCAACTAGTTATGTTTTATTTTACAGATGACACATTCACCACAGATTAGACAGTATGTTGTGTATTATTATGTCAGATACTGTGTTTAGCAACAGCATGTAGCAAATCCATGTCCAAACTGCAATGATGTGAAAGTGAAAGTGACTATTTATTGTCATTGTGAAACATGGCACAGCGCACAGTGAGCCACAATGAAATTATACCTCTGCTTTTTGCCCAGGGAGCAGTGATGGGGATGGTACCTTGCTCAAGGAAACCTGAGGGCAACCTACTGGTCTGGGATTTGGACTCACAACCTTCTAGTCCTGGGGCCTAGTCCCTAAACACTAGACCACTGCTGCCCCAATGTATCAGTTTAGAAGTGATTTCATTGCACAGATAATAAATGATGCAAAAGTTACCTAAAATAGCCGGAAAAGTCAACGTTACATAAATGTGGTGACATGTCTGGAGTGTCTCTATGCCTTTTGCCCTTTGTGAATTGGGATATGCTCTAGCACCTCCTGCAGTCCTACCAAGGATTAGCGGTTAAGCAAGTCAGTGACATAAACAATGTGTGCTAAGTTTGTTGTTGGAAAATTTCACTTCTGAAATCTAATGTCCTGGGGGAAGACATTTCCCTCCTGTCACCAAAGACCAGTGTGCTATAGCACCTTCTGCCAGACGACAAGAGTATCTGATGACATGACTTTATATTAGCATGTGACAAACTGCCATGGCATTTAGCCCCGTCATATCCATCATGGTAGTTACTGATGAACCAGTGTGTTCTTGTACTGAACATAATCTGTCAAGAAAAGATATGGGCATTTTATTGGCATGCCTATGTCAATATCTTGTGGCAGGAATCTTCCCACATCTAACCTGTTATTTTTAAAACATGTAACTTTACTGGAGAATATCTGATAGTTTCCATAGTTCCAAAATGCATCTTGATTATTGAAAATCTAAGTATATGTATAAGATTATAATACATAAAAGGAAATAATGGCATGCTATTTACAGGGTAAATAAGAAGAAAACTGGAATAAGATCATGACTGGTTCATTATTGTGCAGATAATCACTATATGGTCACATTAATATGTCTCTAATGCTTCAAAACCAATGTCCAGATTCATGATTATAAACATTTAATAAAAATCTCTGCAACGTACAAATTCTTAAGAAGGTGTTAAATCTCTCAGACAAAATATTAAACTTCTGTCCCAAATTGGGGCTTTGAGGGATGAAAGAGATTTGGGGTCACGTTTTAACTTTTAATGTCAAAGTAGGCAATAACTTCAGATGATCTCAGAGGTCATTTCCAGCACTCCATTTAAACATTGCCTATCTGGTCGGCATGTGTGAAGTCACTTCAAAGGCATCAGAAATCGCCTGCTCACTCCTGCTAATGAAGTACTCCCTCAGACACAAGCGCTTCTTATTAAAGACACCCAATATTAAAAGCGAGATGTATTATATTAATTAGGCACCTTTCAAAAACAACTCTGCACCACAGCAGTTTCAGTTTTATACTTGGAATTTAAAAGAATAATAAGTTTGGACCAACTTTGCTCATCCGGAAAAGATATAAATGATGCCAGAGTAAAATGGCACTGATTCATCATTCAAACATGTTAAACTCGCCATTTCAAAGGTTGATTTATTTAGTGAGTAAGCATTGATGTTAAAAGGTTGGTTGAACACATTATCACAAAGGGGATTCACTACAAACCTGGCTCAGTAAGCTCAGAAATGACCCCCCGCTTCTGTGGAAAGCGAGGGTGAAAAGGAGTTAGGTGAGTTTGGCCTTTTGGCGCTCTGTTACAATCTGCGCCAATCTAAACTAGCCCTGGGTTGACCTTGTGCTGCGGAGATTTTATTAGTGGTGACTTTACCACTCAGACGGCTAGCGCTGCTTTCATGCTCCTTTGCTCCTTGTTCTCCTTCTTTTTTTCTTGCGCTCTCTCTCTCTCCCTTTTTCCCCCTCTCTCATTCCTGTCTGCTCATCTGCCACTCAGACCCTGCGTTTCATTTTCGGCAAACTGAAATTCCATCACACATTGCATTGCTCTCTCTGAGCCTTTACTTGTCCTATAATGAAACATTCACCCAGTGCAAACTATAGGATGTAGAAGAAATGGAGCAAAGAATGAGAAAAAGTCCCCAAACCCAAATCTCTTTGCAATTGGATCTGAAAATGGGAGGGAAATGGCCAATTGAAATTCAATTATAAGGCATTCTTCCTTCCTTTCTTTCCTCATTTCTTCGACCCCCTTTTTCTCTCCTTCTTAAAACACTGATGTAGCAATATTAAGGAAGAATGTATGAAAGAATATACTGAAACGTTCAACACTATCGGCAGTGGTGGCCTAGTGGTTAGGGTGTTGGCCCTGGATTGGAAAATTGTGGGTTCAATTCCCTCACCAGTAGGTTGCCTTGAGGTACCCCTTGAGCAAGGTACCATCCCCGTCACTGCTCCCGAGGTGCTTTCAATAGCTTACCCTGCTGCACGTGTGTATGGGTGAAACGCAGAGGTTGAATTCTGTTGTGTTGTGCTGTGCTGCATTTCACAATGGCACTTTCACTATTTCATCAGTCTTTTTTTAAGAGCCCTTATTGGCTGTCCTTCATAGACACCAGAGTTAATGATAAGAACAGAAATCCAGGTGCATCCTATCGCTCTCATTTGCACTGCATTAATAACACCAATGTTCTGCATAATTACATGCTATTTTTGTTTTAAAATTACTTTTTTTTTCAATTTCAAATTTAATTCATTAAAATTTGTTTTCTTGATATGGTTAGCTTATATTTAAAAGACAAACTTGAAGGTTATGAAATAAATAATATCATAATTTAATATGATTCCATTGTGAAGAGCCGCTCATGTTCTGGGTGTTGATTTTGAATATTAATGATCACTACTCTTTCTCAGTAGGATGCAAGGTTGGCAGTGGGGCTTTAAAAAGTGGAGGAAAGTGCACAACTGCGGCTACAGAGCGTATAAAAGAGACCATGCATGTTTAAGCTAAAAGTTTAGGTACAGTCACAAAATCATGAGCATGGGCATCATGTAATCCCCGCTAAGATTTCCTCTAGGCTAGTATAAAGATTTTTCTTCTTATAAAAGCTAATGGTAGTGAATGCTGGTAATTTTAATGGCAGTCTCAAAGTCTTGAAGCTGAAACATATTCTTAACTCAAAGATTTAAATGCAGTGGCTGCCTTTGAATATTACTGGACCTTGTTGGCTTCGCCTTTCCCCACAATCTGGAGCAAAAGGGTTTGGGAAAAAAGAAAAGGACTTAAAAAATGGTTTAATGTTCACAGCACATGAGATGATATGAAAATTTTACTCTGATCTGTGTTTAAAAGTGGATGCAATGTCCATGATGATTAAAAGAAATGCTAGGCAGTCAGGGTGTTTTCTACATGTGATGCAACAATTTAAAATTCAAGATTTATCAGCATGTGTCCAAAGTAAAAATACACAAACATTGAATTTATTACTTGAATGCCTTCTCACAGACTGTAACAGACACTCAGTATAGAGTGCAACAGTACAAAAGATTCTGCATTAAGTGCAACAGTGTAATAAGTGCAATTACAATAAATTAAAGCTGTACAATCTATACAAACTACAAAATAATTAGAAACAGAATATCAGAATATAAGGTTTGAGTTAGTGATTCATAACCAAAATGGTTAAGACAATAAATAATACTTCATTAGAGAGGAAGTACATTAAAAATACGCATTTGAACTGGAACTGAAATTCCAGTTTTGTTTCCTAGTTTGCCTCAAAAAAAACTTTTATTGTTCCAAGTGATTCTAATTCACTTGTGTATTTTAGTTCAGGAGCTATAATGAAATTTAAAGCAATGCTAATGAACGCAAACCACATTTTCCTCCACAGCCTTCAGCGTATTTTAATTTTTTTTTACCCTATAGCAAAATCCTTCCTTCATACCATTCTGTTGGTCAAATCCAAACAGCAGTTTTGAATATTTAATCTGCCTTATATAATCATCTGCGCTCAAGTTGTGATCCTTATCTCTAGATTTACCCCAAACCCTTCTCTGAAGTGCAATTGAAAGACAGTTATTTGCCAAATTAGAATATAATTCAAACAATCTCCCTCCAGGATGTGTCATCACCAACAGAAATTAGACATAAAAACAGTGGAATGCTTTTATTTCCCTGTAGGCCTCCTCTACCCACTGAAAATAGCTCAAAATAAATGTCAGCAAGTCCTCATTTGAAACTGTCATTTATTCTCCTCTTCGTTGCTGGAATTGTTTAGTATTTTGTTCCTCTTTCCATGAGGGCCCTAGACATACAAGGGAGAACTTGTTGCTGGGAGGGACGCTGAGAGGCGGCTCTGAGCAGTCCTCCATCAGCTCATATCCACATCACACGCGTAGAGTATTTGCTCCGCGAGAGAGGCCGCGAGCAGAAATCGATATAATGATGCTCAGCTTTTCTCCCCCACAAACCATCAGCAAGAAAATACCCCCTCACTTCTGCACTATTAGCATTTGCATACTGGCTGTAGCCTTCCCAAATCCCCCAGCACCCACACAAACTCACTGCCATAAGTAATAAAAATGTATTACCTCCAAGCTGAGGATGGGTGCAGAGAAGTAAGGCCAGGTGCTGAGTGGGTACACTTGCTCTTGCTGAATAAGCCATAGTCGCAGAAAACAGCCTTCGCTGCACTTCAGAAGAGTGTTTCACACAAGTATAGGCCTGCAACTGTACAGCACTTTGTTAAGAGTGTCATAACAGCTTGTGTTTGGCTTACGGACAGTCGTTGTTCAAATGAGTTTGCAGCAGCCTATCACGACAGCCTCTCCAAGGGATGCAAATGGGCTAGTTTGTTGTGTACCAAATAAAGCAATGTCACTAAAACCTAAAGACATGATTACTCAGGCTTAACTAAACAGATTATCTAGACTACTATGGAGTGTCATAACAGCTTGTGTTCAGCACACAGAAGGTTGATGATGAAGCAAGTTCGCAGCACCCCATCACAACTTCTCTTAAATATGCAAATGAGTTGTTTGTAGTGTATAATATAGTGTTTGCTAAAATATAAAGATGGGATTACTAGGGCTAAAATAAACCTACTTTAGAGTGTCAAGACAGCTTGTGTTTGGATTACACGTGGTTGTTAAAGTTAGTTTGCTGCCGCCCATCACAATCTCTCAAAGCAAATAACATAAGCTGAATGTATTGCATAAAAAAAGTTACTTAAACATAGTGATGCCATTGGTTAGGCCAACATGACTTCTATCAAATGTACAATGGAATTTTGTAACGGTTTGGGTTTTGCTTACAGATGATCGTTGTTAAAATGGGTTCACACCAGCCCATCACAACAACCTCTAAGAGGTGTGTAAACGAGCTGTGTGTTGTGTCGCCAATGTTCCTAGACTGTAAAGGCAGGATTACTTAGGCATAAATAAAGAACATTACTGAGGTTGCTTTAGAAAAGGAGTGTTGCTGAGCTGCTTTCATTGCTATTCAAAGCTCAAACAGACCACAGGCAAAAAAAAATTAAAGCAACTTTAAACAATAAGCCTCCTTTTTTTGCCTAATTACCCCATTTAAGTCCAAAGGCTTAACAAGTTTACTGTTGGTTCTTTGCAAAAGAGCCATTTTCAAGTAAGACTAACAACATGTACACACAGCTACTGCATGCCTGCACCCAAAGTGGTATGAAAAAAACATTCAAGGGTAGATTTCTGAACTGTTCCCCTGTTTCATAAAGTAATCAGTTTCCTGTGGAGAAACCCAGCGGTTATGGATTAAGCTTGCTCTCCTGCGCTCTTGACAAATGCCATATCCCCACGTCTCTCCCCAAAGCCCACCCCCCCATGTCTCTCCAAAGTCTCCCCCAGAGACCTGGGTTAAACACAACTCCATTACCTGCTCCCAGGCAGGAGCAATGGATGAGGAGCACATCAATCACTCCGTCTTCAGCTCGTAAAAAATTTACCAGGCTCTGCTTTACTTCTGCCTCCTCGCGCGAGCAGGTCGGCCATTGTTCAAACATCAATCGTTCATGGCTGTCAGCAGCAGTAGCTCTACCTCATCTTGACTGCTACAGAAAGCGAGAGAGAGAGAGAGAGCGGGGAGAGATGAAAGGGGAGGAAGGTTTGGGTTTGGGGGGGCAAAAACAGGAATGGAGAGATTGGTGGTGGGTAGGGCCCAATGAAGTTGGATTCTCTGACTGCAAGTTTAGAGAAGCAGTAATATAATCTTCTTCTGCTTTCAGCTGCTCCCGTTTAGGGGTCGTCACAGCGGATCACCCGTTTCTATTTCTTCCTATCCTCTGCATCTTCTTCCTTCAAACCAACTTGCATGCCCTCTCTCACCATAGAATGAGTAATATAATACAATGTCTTTCACAGTTAGAAAACAGATTCATAGTCAATTCCCCATATTGCGTGTGTGTGTGTGTGTGTGTGTGTGCGTGCGTGCGTGTGTGCGTCCAGCTTCAGCCCTGGAGATTCAGTATTCAACAATGTTTGGTGATTTTTCTTCCCACAGATTCACCTCATCTTTTAATTGCTAGGTTTACTGGATGTGCTGGACACAGATGCTTCAAAACTACAGTGGAACAATCCAGATTTCATCAGAGATTTACTCACTATAAATTAACTTTTGAGACATTCTGGTTGTTAACTACATTCAAAATGTTATGCAGCTTCCACAGTTTTTATGGTAAGCAAAACAGTTTTTCTTAATTTTTTGTGAACACAGTAGTTCTAAGCCTTCAAATGCTAGGGTAGATGTACATTTACACATCAGCGCACACCTGCTGTCACTCACTCTCTTCCACAGAGGTCTCCTGGTCGCTGTGATCTGCCATACTGTAGACTTTAGCACCAACCCTAATGTAACACACCTGGTCCAGGTAATAAAGCCCTTCAGAGACATCTGCATTTTAGAATCAGGTGTGATGAATGCAAACACTTCAATGGGTCTCCAGGTAGGTATTCACCAAATCTGGGCATCCCTGCTCTACTGTACCTTTGGTTTCTAACCTAAACTGTGATGAGCCTTTACTATACTATATGCGGCACTAGTTTATGTGTATTAGGCAGGCAGAATGTGTTCCACTAAAAATGATCCAAGTAAAAAAAATCTTTTTTTTTTTGCATAAAAAAAGGTCAGCATAGACTACAGTCCAACTGTCATGGTAGATGGTGCTCTGGCTTTATAAGCCCCAATGAGTCAGAGCAGACCAGTACATCGGTCATTCGCACAGCGATGCCTTCATTTGTATCTTTGGTTACGTTCACTATGTCTAATAAAGCTAAGGACAAACATCCCGGCTACGCATTTATGGACTATCCACACCACCCCAGCGTTAAACTAACTAGCGCAAAGTGGATGTTTCAAATCAAGTTCCTTCTTTAAACCTATTTTTTTTAAGCTGCCAGTAATAAATCTGTCTTTCCACTAAAAAATTGTTCACACTTCTGCTTTCCATGCTCAATATATTTAACTTTAACACTATATATACAGTACTGTGCAAAAGTTTTAGGCAGGTGTGAAAAAATGCTGTAAACAAAGAATGCTTTCAGAAATGGAAGTGTGAATCATTTATTTTCATCAATCAACAAAATGCAGTGAATCAACAAAAGAGAAATCTAAATCAAATCAATATTTGGTGTGACTGCCCTTTGCCTTCAAAACTGCATCAGTTCTTCTAGGTACACTTGCACACAGTTTTTGAAGGAACTCGGCTGGTGGGTTGTTCCAAACATCTTGGAGAACTAACCACAGATCTTCTGTGGATGTAGCTTCCTCACATCCTTCTGTCTCTTCATGTAATCCAGACACACTGGATGATGTTGAGATCAGGGCTCTGTGTGGGCCCAACATGACTGTGTTTCAATCTGCATGTGACATTGATGATCATCAGCACCTGTTTGGTAAAACTGGTTGATCAGACACCGACTATAATCCTACAAAATCCCTGACTTTGTACAAGTGTACCTAGAAGAACTGATGCTGGTTTGAAGGGAAAAGGTAGTAACACCAAATATTGATTTGATTTAGATTTTTCTTTTGTTCGCTCACTTTGCATTTTGTAAATTGATCAACATAAACAATCATTATTTATATTTCTGAAAGCATTCTTTATTTACAGCATTTTTTCACACCTGCCTAAAACTTTTGTTTAGTACTGTATATATGTGTGAAAGACTTCATGGCTTCAGAGTGAAGACTCGCAAAGCCACATTATGATCCCATGCCACACACAGATACAGTAAATCTTTCCATCATTCCCTACTCCCCACACTGAATGCCAGCTTATAGGTCATTCTAATAATAGGCCAAATGGGCACTTGATGGAGTCAGGGGCGTAGGTGGCAGTGCGTGACGGGCATGGGGACAGTTTGGGAGGTACCCCATGGCTCCACTAAAGGGCCACTGCTGTTTCTAACAGTAAGAGGCAAGAGGGAACAGTGAAAGGTCAGGGCACAGGAACGACGACACACTAGCATGAAGTCATTACTGAGGGAGCACAAACAGGAAGGAGAGAGAAAGAACACAAAAGGTGAGAGAAGAGGGAAATAGCCTCGCTATGGCAACTGGCCAGCACTAACAGTGGCAGCTGTCAAACAGGGCAATGCTTTCTGAAGAGGGTCATCATATTCTCAGTATGTGGACTTTTCACTCTCTTTCACTGCACTTCTCTCACTGTACTCTCTCTCTTTCACACATGCGCGCGCACACACACACACACACACACACACACACACACACACACACACTAGAAATTGCAGTGGACTAGTCCTCAGACAAATGTATAGAAAATGACTTTAAATATTAATATTGTTCTTTTCTCTTGTATTTTACAGATGTCGGTTTTCACCAACAGGTCTTAGATTTGGACATTATAATTTCCTGGGCATCATTTTAAGACCTCTGTATTTAAGAACTATCATCTGCTAAAGAGCATCCCTTAAAGTTCAATTCCACATTTTTACAGACGATTTTAAAGATTTTAAACGAGCTATATCCCTAATTAGTGTAATATGAAGCTAACTGTCTTTATAATCTAGGCATAACAACAGTATGTGACTCGCTAACATTACAAAACAGTCATAAAGTGGATATATCAGATCTTTCAGAATTAGAAGAGTTTGAAAGGAGATGATGTATGTCGTAAAAAAAAAAGAAATTCTAACATTTTAAACTCTTAAGCTTAAATCCAAAGGCCATAATTATTCCTCCATCCATCATCTTAACTGCTTATCCTAACCCTTGATGCTGGACTCTTCGTCAATGCACATAGGCCAAGAAATAGATCAAACACCCAGTGCATTAAAGGGCAGAAACAAAAACAGTCACACCTAGATGCCAATTTAGGTCCTCACTTTCCACTGACATGCATGTCTTTGGACTGTGGAAGCAAACCAGAGCACTTGATCCAAGCTGTACACAGAAAGGTCCCAGACTGCCCTGGTAGTGACCCAAAATCGTGTTTTATGTTGTGTCAAACCATCAGTGTAGCTTTAAGCAGACTCCCAAAAATATTTCACTGTTGGTGAAAGTGTGCTGGTAAAATTGTATTTGCGTATTCATTTTTTAGAAGCATCAGTACTGCAAAAAATATGTTGCTAATAGTAGGAACAAGTGTAGCAATGTTGCTTAGTAATGCAGGAATCTTAGCAACTGTCAGTGTTTAATATGTTTCTCATAGATGCGCTGAGGTGTAACTTGGTGCAACACTGGTGCAACATGCAGCTGAAAACAGTCTGATATT
This sequence comes from Hepsetus odoe, assembly GCA_017165825.1. Classification (NCBI taxonomy): domain Eukaryota; kingdom Metazoa; phylum Chordata; class Actinopteri; order Characiformes; family Hepsetidae; genus Hepsetus; species Hepsetus odoe. Next base: position 12,011,699 of record CM029388.1, on the reverse strand, counting down.
CTTAGCCATTAAAACCATTTAAATGAGACCTGGTTGTACTGGCACAAATATAGAATTAAATGTGGAAACAGGAAACATTTTTGCTTTTGGTTGTTCAACATTAAAAATTTAGAAAAAAATAGGTGCCGCCTTCTTTTAATCTATCCAGGAAAATGTTTTCTAACTATCCTTTCATAAAAGGCTCTATTTTGTGCCAAATTACTAATGGTTCAAGTGAGACTTATTTGTATCGGACACATGTATTTGTCTCCAGGACATCATGCCCATGTGTTTATCTCAGCATTCTGCCCCGTTTAAATAAATGTGGAATATGTGTGATTTTGTATTTTCATTATCAATTAATGCTTGTAAAATTAGAAAATTCCTTTTATCTGAAAGTAAGGTTGTACTCTTTAATTATTGCATATTGTATTTATAAATATGTATAAATATCTCACTCTAGTGGTAGGGTACTTGCCTACAGACCTGTGGATCAAGAGGTCCCAGGTTCGAATCCCACCTCTGGCACTACCACCACTGGGTCCCTGAGCAAGACCCTCAACCCTGAGTTGCTTCAGGGGGACTGTCCCTGTAATTAGCACATGGACGTCTGCTAAATTCTTTAAAAAAAAAATATGTGTAGCATCTTCAATCCAACTGACATGCATGTCTTTGGACGGTGCTAGGAAACCCGCACAGACACGAGAACATGCAAACTCCATACAGAATCCCATCCCACCTGGGAATCAAACCCAGGACCCTCTCACTGTGAGGCAACAGCACTTCCCTCTGCACCACAGTGCTGCCCAATATAATATATATATATATATATATATATATATAATATATAAAATATAATATTAATGTAATATTTATATAATATTTAAATATAGTTTCAACCCAAGTCCATATTAGTTTTTAATGCATGTGTTTAAGCAGGTTTTTTTGTTTTGTTTTAGTAGTTGCTGTTCACAAATTTAAGTGTTATTCATATGCCTGAATAATGGATAAAAGGTTCCATGATTCCATTTAATAAGTGCCTGTGATCGGTGTTTATACTGAGCAGGATCACAGGAGTTGCTGGAACCTCATAATGCTCACAACACTGAGAGGACGAAAGGCAGAGAAACACCATAACAGGTGTTACCAACTTTTCATGATTACATTATTGAATTGCACATTTTAGAATCATTAACAGTGTTTGTATCCATCTAACATATTGGCATTGAAACACCCCACAACCCTAGTCCAGATAAGCAGCTGTGTCAATCTAATTTATCCTGAAAAAGCATGCGAAAACGTATTTTCCACAATACGACCTCTTTAACTTTTCAAATTCATTCCGTCATTGCAGCCCTCCCAAGCACGGTCACCAGTTTCTTCAGGCCTTAATTACCAACAAATTGAGACGTCTCAAATATGTGCATACACACACCCTCACACCCACACGTTCTTCCCTGAAGGCATGTCTTCATTACACCACACACACCCTCTTATTCTCATCCAAATGCTCAACGCACTCCATTTTGCACTTCCACGCACATACTCCAGCACTTTAGTACCTCTCAAAGCCATTGCTTATCTTCACACGGTGAAAACGTCTCGGAACTCTTAACTTCATAAAGCCTGGGAGGGTTTTGGAAGTTCATAAACAAATAAATAAATAAAACTTTCTTGGTCTTCGCTGGTTCTTAGCGTAATCGCAGCAGCCGCCACACTTTTGTTTGTTAATAGGGTTCAATTAGGCCCATGGAGTGGTCTGTGCAGAGATAAGCAGTCTCCCGGGCCTAGTGGGGGGCTCCAAAAGCACTTGTAATGAACGGATAGAGGAGCTGTTGATGCACAGCAATCATTAAGGAGCTGATAATTATGTTGGGTATCTCAAAGCTGTGCTGTGTGTGGGGGTGGGAGTCCAGAGCCAGTGCGCGCGCGTGTGTGTGTGTGTGTGTGTGTGTGTGTTAAATTGCAGGGCAATGATGAGTTTTAAGAAGGGAATATTCTGCATCCCTGCATCCTCCTGATCTTTTGTCAAAAAAAATTTTTGCAAGGTGTCACTCCCTTTTTTATTTTTCCTATAGGTCACCCCACCCCCAAACACACTTCTCAGTCTCAGTTTGTAACCTTCAATACACCTACACAACAGAAGCCTGCAACAATTAAGCCATGCTTTCAGTCTTTTCTCATTTGAGGTTTATCATTTCAAATTTCAGGTTTATGGATCATAGAGGGCAAAGGTTCCAGTAGAAAAGGGGAAACAAAAAAGATGTATCTGCCTACTACCAACAAAACAATGACTGGAAGCAGAATCAGCTCAGACATTTCTTAGGGCTTCAGAGAGAATGGTCAGGGTAAACTGGTGTAGCTTTTACAGACAGATGTGGTAAATGCAAAGGCTGGCCAGCATCCAGAATTTTTCCTTTTTCTCTCAAATCACTTATGGAATTTGTGTGGGTTTGGGTCACAATAATTGCAAAACATTTTTTACTTTCCAATTTCCAAACTGTTTTTAGATCCAGGGCTGGCACAGTGGCCTCACAGCATTTAAGGTTCTTGGGTATGGTTTCCAGGTGGGGTGGTCCAGGTCCTTTCTGTGTGGATTTTGGATGATTTCCTGTGTCTTTGTTTGTGTCCTCTCAGTGCTTTGGTTCCCTCTCATCAGCCGAAGAGAGTGAGTGAGTGAGGGAGTGAGTGAGTGAGTGAGTGTGTGTGTTGGTCTGTCAGTCTGTCGGTCTGCCCTGCAATGGACTGGCAACTTGTTTAGGGTGTTTCCCCACCTTTTGCACTGTGAGAGCATGGATAGGCTCCAGTACTGCCCCAACCCTAACCAGGATTAAGCAGCTATGAAAATGAGTGAGTAAATTATTTTATACCCTAAAATTATCTAGACCCCACAGTGGCCTCTGCTGGTTACATTGCATTTCATAGTGAATTCTGACAAATCTACAGCAACCTTTATCCCAAACTTTAGTTCTTTTCTTAAAGAAAAGGCATGGGTTACACCAAATTAAAGAAGGATTATTTAACAACTATTTCAAGAGAAAGGCACTTTTTATATTAGAGTCCAATACCACATGCATCATGAATTAATGATCTTGAACATAATTGCTGTAATCAGCTAATTTTATGTCCCTTCTGACTAGTTCTATAATTGCATTTATTGCTGATACATAATGTGTTTTCAACATTACAGCCAATTACACATGCGACTGGTGCCTTTTCTCCTCCAATCCAGAGCTTTGATGATATGGGATATTTAATCCATTTAAAGAGGTTTACAGAAATGCTAAAGGCATAGTGGTATGGTGGTTAGTACGATCAAGCAGTAAACAGACTGGTTTGATTATTGATAGGGGCAGTGAATCCATTCTAAGTGGAGCTGGCATTGCAGTTCCCCCAGTTTCTGCATTGGTTTCCACCAAGGGCTCCAGTTTTCTCCCACAGCACAATGGCATGTGTTGTAGTGGTGTGTCTGCCTTCTGATTGACTGATGACTTGTCTGGGTGGTTCTCTACCTTTGCCCTGTGGTTGCTGAGATAGGCCCCACTAAGAATTGTGTAGGATTATGGCTCATAAATTTAGAGTAACAAATATATAATTTAGCTTTCTGACACCAGTAAAGAATGACAAGACCATTAATAACGTACAGAATGGTCATTCAAGATATATACATATGCTCAAGGCTTCATTTTCATATAATATTTGATATTAGACAATGTCTTCTGCAATACACATCAAAACTGACCCATATTAATTAAGGTGGCCTAGCAGTGGCCTAGTGGTTAATGCATTGGCCGGAGGATCGGGGGTTCAAACCCCTTCCCAATAGGTTGCCCTGAGGTACCCTTGAGCAAGGTGCTGTCCCCATCACGCTCCTCCCTGCGATGAGCTGGCGACCTGTCCAGGGTGTGTCCCTTGGGACAAGCGGCAGAAAATGACTGATTGACTGATTTTCTTTTTATGACTGGTTATGTTTTTATGTTGAAAAATACTTGACGCATGTAATTTAGGCTTCTATTTGCAGTTGTTTAATCACATATGTAGTTTAAGATATTGAGCTACACACATCTAGAACCATATAAGATGAATGACTTTGTGAGGTTCCAATAGACTGTTGAATATACATGGCACAGTTAGCCATGTGTTTGGTGGCTATCCACAATACAAGTGCTGAATACTAGCAGTCAAGCGGTTGCTGACCATGGTAGTGATCATCTTCTGCAATCTCCTGGTGCACTGCTGGAGGTGGTTGTGGGAGAGTGGCATAGGTACATAAGGACATTGCAAAGTGGAAAATGGCATCTTGGCAAAGTAACTTTAAATCTAATCAATATACCAAGTTATCATAGTATAGACTAGTTTCCAACCCAGACACATGGGATGGACTAGGCAGTGCATTTCTTTGTGCCCTTCCGAAGCCTGGATAAACAGGAAGGGCACCCGGTGAAAACTTTTGCCAAATCAAATATGTGGAAAAAGAAGAGTATAGACCACTGGCCAGAAAGTACTGGAACACAAATACAATTAATTTAAATACAGTTCTAATAATTTATTATCACACATACATATTAATTGCAGTGTTTAGCCCCACTACCCCTGCCAAAAATAAATAAATAAATAGATAAAACACAAATAAAAACTGAATATCAATTCCAAATCCAGACTAGCAATTTTTTGAACCCATACATATAAATGAGTTTCCATTTAATGAATGTTACCCAGCACACATCTGACATCTGTTTCCACATGACACACTGTGTTTAAGCCACGGAACAGGAAGTACATCCCCATCCAGGACATTAAACAGAGACTACTGCATGCCAGAAATGACATTTCTTTACTCACAAACTGTGCAAATCTCCAAAATCAGAGCAATTCTTTAAGAAAGTCAGTGAGCTATGAAATCTCAAAAGTCACCACAATTCATTTTAAAATAAATAATCTTTCATACTTATGCGGACTGATTTTAAGAGAACACAAATACACAAACATGACTGGATGAAGTGTTTACAGATTAGCATAAAAATAGAAGATGGAAACAAAACACTAAAAAAACAGTTTTTTCTAGCTATAATTGCTATGAAAAGACTCTCACATTCAAAATTCAATAGGGATGGTTTAACACCTTCAAAGTGATGCATCAAATCATTTACAGACTGCTAGTAAAAAGCACTCTAACAAAAAAAAAGATTACCATGAGCCTAGAACAGTGTCCTTCAAGAGGAGTAATTTAATTATTTGCAATTTAATAATTTGCAGTTTCACCTCTTCAATTATGACAACATGTATTCAAGAAGAAATAAATAGCCACATTTTTGCACAAGAATAACTTCATCTTTGATGAAATTACCCTCCATCTGTTATCTAGGCTATTGTGCTTGCGTTTGTCTTAAAGCCAAAGTAATAATGATTTAAGTAATAGCTGTTCAAGTGCATAATTTGGCCAATGACTTAAAGTGCCAGAAAATGCTCCTGACATTCCATTACATCTTTAAATCAATGCAATCATTTCTGAGTGAATAGCACTTCATGTTTCAATTCAGAAGGGAGAAAAGAAATGTTCCTTTCAGAATGAGGATGACCTGCAGTATGCTTTCTTTCATAATGATTAAAATTACAACCCAGGTGAGAAAAGCTGAGCCACATTTAGCATAACAGGGCTGGCTCTAAGCACAGTTGGACTAGTGGGCAAAGGCCGCAGTAGGCCACCGAGGTAGCCACCTCTCACTGGCCTCATGGTGAGCTCTAGCCTGGACTGGATGCCCACGCTTTGCTGGTGACAGTTAATTGAATAGTGGCAGACGCAGTGCTGCAGAGAGAAGAGAGACATGCTGCAGAGAACGGAAGGGTTTGAGCCAGCTACAATTAGGCAGAAATGATGCATGAAATGGCAAGAGAGGCAATGAGAAAGACAGGGAGGTGTGGCAAAAGAGTGAAGTAATATGCAAAATTTAACCCCTCAGAAGGATCCTCCTTTGCTGTTCAACTTCCTTGCTTTTCTGCTGCATCAGTTTTGGATCCCAGAAAACCTTATTGAAACTCGCAGCATCTCCTTTTTTACTATACTGCTCCTGAATTCAAAAGTAGGATAACATTTCATTAGTAGCTCTCTCTGGGATGTTTTCTTTTTACACCTCTTCCCATATGACTTGTTCTGTTGCAGTATAACGACTTTCCTTTTACAATAAGCTACATTTGAAATTTTATTCACTGAATACAACAGACATTAAAATCAATCAGTTTCTTTCTCTACTTCTGTACAATAAAATGTACAAGTTATTGCCATCAGTACTAGAATGTGACACAAAAGCTGCTCTTAGCTTTATGTTACAATACAATTTATGACTGTTTTGCTTTTAAACGCTGTGTAAAGCAATATCTTTCTCATCACAGTTAAATAAACTAGAAACTCAAACAAAAGCAATGGCAGGGTGTTGAGCATCAGTTCCCTTCAAAAACCCCCCATGATAACAATCCATAAGCTGAATGACCAAAAGTAAGAGAGATGCTACCATCATGGAGGAAATAGAACTAAATGTGTTCACTCAAGTTGGAAGATGCCACCATTGTTTTTCTCAGTGGATGCCATTGATGAAAAGTATCAACCACATTAACCCTGCAGCAGATAGATGTTGTGATTTGTCCACTCATGGAAGCAATGCAATGCACTGCTATTTAAATGGGGGAAAGAAAAAAAAAAAAGATTCTGAAATGAAAAACAAGATTACCTTTATTATTTTCAGTGCTCAACAGGCATTGTTAATAAATATTTCTCCATCTACCATGATGCTAATCTGTAAATTATATAGATTTGAGAATGAGGACCTAAACCATAGGCCCATATATGGAGACCTGTGACCACAAGGGGTCAATTTGAACAAGTATGAAAGAAGAAACAGCTCAGTGAAGGACAGGAGTGGCAGATGGAGCTAAAGGTAAGAATGGAAGAGAGGATATGCTGGATGTCATGCTGTGTCACAGACATTAGAAAGGACCAAAAAGCGCAATGCAAGATTTTAGTCAGTATATCAAGTGTCAGAAAAAAGCCTCCTAAGTTTTCACAGACAACTTTGAACCTGGAGAGAAGCTCAACTTTTCATCATCAGAAACTGTCCTTCACGATCACTATGCCAACTTGCAACATGAGGTGAGGACTCTGACTTTGCCAACTGAAGCTTGTATAAAGTTTGTCCCCCTTTCACAAATTTGTCCTTTGCTGTCTCATGGCATGTCTTGAGCTGACTTGTGCAAGAAGCAGAGCTTTCAAAATGGCCTCCTGTCACAAAGAGACAACCTTGTCCATTCGGTTCTGCGTTCCTTCCTGAGCAAATGCTTGAGGAACGCTGTCATCTATCCACTGTTTGACACTACAGGCCACCACTGCCTGTCAGTGTCATACATATCATGTATGGAAAGGCATGGCATGCTACCTTGTCTCATGCTTGAGAATTTATGAAGATCTTGGATGTGACAACTGCTCTCCATGGTTGCCTCATGCCAATATTGTGCAATGAAATCTGAAGATAGATATCAAACTTGGCCTAGGCTATAAGTGTAAGTGTACATGAACTGAAAATTTCACATAATGGCATATTATGATCATTCTTATTTTTTTCTCTTAAATATGAAAAAATATGTACAGTACTGTGCAAAAGTTTTAGGCAGGTGTGCAAGAATGCTGTAAACAAAGAATGCTTTCAAAAATGGAAGTGTTAATCATTTATTTTCATCAATCAACAAAATGCAGTGAATGAACAAAAGAGAAATCTAAATCAAATCAATATTTGGTGTGACCACCCTTTCCCTCCAAAACAGAATCAGTTCTTCTAGGTACACTTGCACACAGTTTTTGAAGGAACTCGGCTGGTCGGTTGTTCCAAACATGACTGTGTTTCTCCTCCGTGTGACATTGATGATCATCAGCACCTGTTTGGTAAAACTGGTTGATCATACATCGACTATAATCCTACAAAATCCCTGACTTTGTACAAGTGTACCTAGAAGAACTGATGCTGGTTTGAAGGCAAAAGGTAGTAACACCAAACATTGATTTGATTTCGATTTTTCTTTTGTTCGCTCACTTTGCATTTTGTAAATTGATCAAAATAAACAATCATTATTTATATTTCTCAAAGCATTCTTTGTTTACAGCATTTTTTCACACCTGCCTAAAGCTTTTGCACAGTACTGTACATGTAAAAATCATTTTACTGTAAGAAAGTCAAGCTTTTCGAAAAACATTGTAAAATTTGAAGTGGTGAAAAACATTAAGGGCACGTGCCCTTCAGTAATATTCAACTTTCCCCTGTAAACATGCATTTAAAGGGCCAGGGACTCATGTTGGAGGAAAGTGAGTACAATCCTGTAACCTTGGCAGAAGTGGCAGCTGTAAGCTGATAAAGAAGCTTGCAAAGGATTTGGGGCTGAGGAGTGGAAGAGCCTTGTGAAATGACTCGTCGTGGAGCCTTATCAGTGGGGGCTGAGAGGGTGTGAAGGGAAAACGGCCTTTAAATGATCTCTAATGGGAGTCTGACTCTGACTGTTAATGTCCCCTGCCGTGGGAGCAGGAAGGCAGTGTGGAGAATCTGAGGTGAATTGCCCTTAAAGTGCAAAATGTGACATGATTGAGGAGGATTTGGGCTCTAAATCAACTTGAGTTTTTAAGTGAATTCTGACCACTGGCAGGCACAGCAAATAGGCTTTAGAGCACCAAGAGGCAGGACGTAGAGGAGGGCAGTGTTAGATAGTGGAGAGAAAGAAATAAATAAATAATACTGCAACATGCTAGCATGCCTGACATCAAAATACAGTAAGGCTAAAAAAAAAAAAATAAAAAAAAAAAGCCCTGTCAAGTCCTTACAAATTATTCAAAAAATAGAAACATAGGTTCACATCAGTTGTCATGAAAGGATACAGATAATGTCATTTGGTGAAGATGTAATAAACATGGTGGATAATTAAAAAACCTTTACATAATGTAGACAGACACAACCAGAAATAAATGCCTTCAAGTAGCACATGAACAGACAAACTGACATGAACTGACAGAACATCAAAAGTCATAGCCCATCTTAAGTACTAAAAAAAAGAAAAGGACTAAAGCCATTGAAAAGTGAAACTTCAATTAATGACATTCACTCATGACCATTAATAGCAACATATGGCACCCCTCTATATGGCATGTTAATGTCAGTTAATACGCCGATGTTACATAGCACATTTAAAGCAGTTCACAGAACCAAACTGGTTCATCTAGGACATTGCTTTTTTTAAACTGCACTTTTAAACATGCGTGCATATTCCATAGTTAAAGCAGTGGTGGGTAAAATCTGTAAGTGATGATATATATTGCCATTAATTTAAACTGTAAAAAAGATGATACAGAGAGATATAGAGTGCTATGATAACTTTCTTTCAGCAAGTCAGGCATATAGTATTTCAAATCTCATAAAACACACACACACACGCACACACACACACACACTCACCACCCAACCTCTTTCCCCACCCTAGCCAACATACTTCTTTTACGGCTCAACATTAAACTCAAATCAGAAACTACAAGCGATAGGCGTTCAATCATCGCACATCCACACACTCCGCGGTGCCTCTCTTCTCTTCCATGCCTTTCTCCAACCTGAGCCCATAATCCATGTCCACCCCTCGCTCCCTCCTCTCCCTGATCCACAGCAGTTTAATATACTGCCCTCAGCGCTCCCCCACAATGCCTTAAAAGTACATTTTATGAGACTGCAATTTCATTCCGGCAGAGGAACCGGCACAGTAAATCCTATTTGCCTGGCGTCACACACCGACACATTAACATGACAAAAGTGCCGGCTCCTGCTGGGTGCTGCCGCACTTCTGTGGCCCATTATCGCTCGCCAGAGTGCTTTATAGGGCGATAGGGTAGTACCACCTTCCCCTGACACACAGATCAGTCTTACGAAGGAGAGAGAGAGAGATTGAGATTGAGATTAACTTTATGGAAGAGCAGAGAAAATAGCTCTGTGCTAAAGGGTGTGCAGGTTTTTCAGCTCATTTAGCGTTAAGTGCAAGCCTTTTTAATGATCGAATTTTTCCAAATTTGGTGGGTTTTGTAGCCCAAATGACCAGATAGTATATGGCTTATGTATTTTTCATTGTTTCAAAGTTGCACATTTTACTGTTTGCCAAATTTAAGTAAATAAAAATTAGGAGTGTGTTCATAGTCAAGGAAGCATTTGTCCACTTGGTAATAATGCACAGCATGTATACTTGCATTTGACAAATGTATTTTTGTGAAGATCTATATTAGTGCACTGCTGTCACTGACCACTGAGGTTTGCTAAACATTTTATGTAAAAGAAAATGTTTAAAAGAAGCTCCATATAGTTGTAAAGGCCTTTGCATTAGTGTCAGGTCTATTACTTACTCACCTAAAGGAGCAGCCATATTTCGTTATGACTTGCAGTGGCTAAACAACCCATAAAACAAGGCAATGGTGTAATACACCACTCTAAGAGGTTCAAATTATTGGATATGCAGCAGATACTTACATTTTGGTTTAACTCTTAACAGGTTTTGAGGGCTTATTTAAGCAGGCAAATCACTAAATTGTGCTGCACATTGTCCAACCAAAACCAGAGGCAAAGAACTCCAGACAACACTGCACCATCTAATAGATACATTTCTGCTGAAGTTATATTAGATACATCTTGTCACAAACCTAAAGACAGGATTACTTTACAACTCTCTTCCGCTGTTGTATGACATACTAGTCAGTGAGGTGTCTGATTTGCAAAGTCAGTACCAGTGAGGTGCTCAGTAATGCTGTAGTTGTTATTTAGATGTAGCAGATATGATGAGGCTCCAATATAGTTTTTTCACTTACCAGACTGGAAGGAGAGTAAAAATGGATTACTGACTACAAGAATAGTTATTAGTAACTAATGCGGTGGTGGTGGTCTAGCGATAGGACACTTGCCTACAAGCCAAGAGATTACAGGTTTGAATACAACCTCCAGCACTATCGTCATTGAGTTCCTGAGCAAGACACTTAACACTTAACTAACACTGTTCCCGTAGTTCAGAAATGTACGTAATTCTGGATAAGAGTGTCAGCTAAATGCTGTAACATCAGGTTACATCAGGAATGGCATCCAGTGTTGTTATCCTACAGGGTGCAGGTGGAAATTGAGCTACTGCTGGCCGAGGAAGCAGAGGGGGAGGAAGGCAGGGTAAGAGAGTGGGAGTGTATGTAGGAAATCTGAATGTTGGTAGCATGACTGATAAAGGTAGATAATTAGCTGATGTGACAGAGCAAAGAGGTTGATATTTTGAGATGGAAGAGAAAGAATTCTGGAGTAAGTTAGATGAAGTAAAATAAATAAAAATGTGTACCCAGAGGAGAGAGAACTGATTGATGCAGACTTTAATTAAACATGCTTGTGAAGGGAACAGAGGAGATAAGGAGGGGATGGGTAGGTATGCTGTCAAGATGAGGAACGCTGAAGGTCAGATGGTTGTAGATTTTACTATATGGATGGAAATGGCTGTAGTTAATACTTATTTTAAGAAAAGGGAGGAGCACAGGGTGACATACAAGAGTGGAGGAAGATGCACACAGGTGGATTATATCCTTTGCAGGAGGGTCACTCTGAAGGAGATTGGAGGCTGCAAAGAAGCGACAGAGGAGAGTGTAGCTAAACAGCATATAAAAAAGGAGAAAAGGAAATAAGTGAGGGCAGTGCCAAGGATCAAATACAGTACTGTGCAAAAGTTTTAGGCAGGTGTGAAAAAATGCTGTAAAGAAAGAATGCTTTCAGAAATGAAAGTGTTAATCATTTATTTTCATCAATCAACAAAATGCAGTGAATGAACAAAAGAGAAATCTAAATCAAATCAATATTTGGTGTGACCACCCTTTGCCTTCAAAACAGCATCAATTCTTCTAGGTACACTTGCACACAGTTTATGAAGGAACTCGGCTGGGAGGTTGTTGACTGTGTTGTTGACACATCACTGTGTTTCAGCCTCCGTGTGACACTGATGATCATCAGCACCTGTTTGGTAAAACTGGTTGATCATACACCGACTATAATCCTACAGAATCCCTGACTTTGTGCAAGTGTACCTAGAAGAACTGATGTTGGTTTGAAGGCAAAAGGTAGTAACACCAAATATTGATTTGATTAAGATTTTTCTTTTGTTCGCTCACTTTGCATTTTGTAAATTGATTAAAATAGGCAGCACTAGGCAGCGGTGGCCTAGTGGTTAGGGCGTCGGCCTCGTGATCGGAGGATCGGGGGTTCGAACCCCTTCCCATTGGGTTGCCCTGAGGTACCCTTGAGCAAGGTGCCGTCCCCGTCCCGCTCCTCCCTGCGATGGGCTGGCGACCTGTCCAGGGTGCGTCCCCCGTCCTCACCCTGTGTGCGCTGGGTTGGACGCCATATTGGCAGATAATGGATGGATGGATTAAAATAGACAATTATTTTTTATATATATTTCTGAAAGCATTCTTTGTTTACAGTATTTTTTCACACCTGTCTAAAACTTTTGCACAGTACTGTATATATATTTTTTATCAAATGATATAGTATTGCAAGAATTAATATTTAAAAATCTCATTGTAGGTTTGTCAACTGTCAAAAGTAGACTTTTTCATGATATATAACCTCATGACTACTAATCTACAGTAGTGTAGTTTAAAATAATCATATGATAAGCCAATGTATAAAATAGCCTTACAGTAGACCTTTTATTTTCTTTTGACCCAATGCCAACTTGAACTGTAGATCAGTGGAACTGGAGTGATGGCATCCCTTACAGTACTTTATGGATGGGTTAGTGCTACAGAACTAATTTTCCAGCATCAGTACCTAACCATATTAATGCCCTTTTGACTAAAAGCAATCAAATCAACTCTCCACTCTTTTTTAGTTGCTTTGTGTCCAAAAACTATTGGGAAAGCATGTGTCCACAAACTTTTGGACAGATAGCACATGCTTAAGGCCATACCTGCTTTCACATTTATATCACTTAAGTGAGCACACAGCCAGCCTGAGCATTGGGGCTGGTTAGGGTGACATTCAGTTGGGCAGGCCTCTAAGGGAGAAGCCATCTGGTTCGTTGACAGTGGCCTTTGGTCGTCACACAGGTGCCCGTCAGTAATGGGTGTATGTGGGAGAGAGAGAGCAAGAGTGAATGAGTGTATGTTTGCAAAGAGCCATATGGTAATGTGACAGTGTGTTTGTGTTTGTGTCACTGAGGTGCTGTCATTAATGAAGTGTGATGGATATTCGGTATCCTCGGGGTGTGCCCATGATCACCCAGGCGTTAGCTGCTGAACACAAGGTCCTTCTGATCTCTACCCCTAAACATTTTCTACCTCTCTCTCGCTCTCTCTCTCTCTCTCTCACACACACACACACACACACACACACGCTGGTTCAATCTGATGGTGCAGCACAAAGCCCAGCCCAAAACGATGATCCTCTTTTTGACCTCCCCATTCTCTCAGTCACCTTATTCTACCACATAACGGAATGCAGTGTTTTTTAATCAATAGAAGTTGTTATCCTTGCATTTCCCTTTGTAAATAAAATGCTTACACACCTGTAACCGCTCAAATAAAAACCTTCTTTGCAGCACAAATAAGGTTCAATCCAAGGAGGAGAGAAGGCTGAATCGCAGCAGGTTTTTGAAGCTAAGAGATTAATTCTGTGTACATTTTGCTGACTGCAATCTTTTTGAGGAGGAAATTGGCTTGTTCCTAAGCCAGGGCCATTGTGCCCATGCCATTATGCGCTCGCACTAAGATTTATCATATATACACACACAGAAACAGAGCGGGGGGGGGGGGATCTAAATATTATATATGAGAGCAGGAGAGAGAGCTGGACCCTCAAGATGAAGATCGAATGGGCAAAAGATTGAACACAGCACATGTATCTGCACTTCCAAATCTTTTATAATTCAGACCTGATGTGGCACACACATTTAAGACCTATTTAAATAAACATAAGGCCTAGAGCAGAGCACAGAGGAAAGAGAGAGAATAAAAGAATGAGGCACATGAAAATGTCGCACCGTAAGTTCACAATCAAAAGTTCAAAAACTGCTGTTCTCGGCAGGTTTGCGCTGGTAACCTTCGCACGTGTGACATTATTTACATAAAGGACTGGGCTTGAAAGAATATTAATTATTGATACTAGCCATAATGAATGATTTATTTAAGAAAAAAGTAGCCAATCAAAAGGGACTGGCTCCCGGCACAACTTCAGGTGGATTATATATTTATAACTCAATGACAGCTTGTCATTGTTTCGGCCAAGCAAAGGCTTCCGGGATACAGGAGGGAAGAGAAGGTTTTTGTCCTCACCATTTCACATTAGTGTCACTCCTATAACATCTGCCTTGTTCTGCACGTTAAGGTCAGTGTGAGAGCTTGCGCATGTCTATTTTTGTTTCCTTTTCCAGTCCCACAAATACACAAATGGAACGTCTTGCTATTATGATTGAGTATTTTTCATTTTTCCTGTTTGTGTCTCAGGTATATTTGTTTTAAAAAGATTATACAGTATACAGTACTGTGCAAAAGTTTTAGGCAGGTGTGGAAAAAATGCTGTAAACAAAGAATGCTTTCAGAAATATAAATAATAATTGTTTATTTTTATCAATTTACAAAATGCAAAGTGAGCGAACAAAAGAAAAATCTAAATCAAATCAATATTCAGTGTTACTACCTTCTGCCTTCAAACCAGCATCAGTTCTTCTGGCCCCCACAGAGCCCTGATCTCAACATCATCCAGTGTGTCTGGATCACATGAAGAGACAGAAGGATGTGAGGAAGCCTACATCCACAGAAGATCTGTGGTTAGTTCTCCAAGATGCCTGGAACAACCGACCAGCTGAGTTCCTTCAAAAACTCTGTGCAAGTGTACCTAGAAGAACTGATGCTGTTTTGAAGGCAAAGGGTGGTCACACCAAATATTAATTTGATTTAGATTTCTCTTTTGTACATTCACTGCATTTTGTTGATTGATGAAAATAAATGATTAACACTTCCATTTCTGAAAG
This sequence comes from Hepsetus odoe, assembly GCA_017165825.1. Taxonomy (NCBI): domain Eukaryota; kingdom Metazoa; phylum Chordata; class Actinopteri; order Characiformes; family Hepsetidae; genus Hepsetus; species Hepsetus odoe. The sequence goes on along the minus strand of CM029388.1, from coordinate 11,996,663 downwards.
CATTCTTTGCTAACAGCATTTTTTCCACACCTGCCTAAAACTTTTGCACAGCACTGTATATATATATATATACACACACACACACACACACACACACACACGCATTGTGTTTATAAACTACACAAAAAGATGCACTGCATAAAATACTCACTTGCCTAATAATTCTGCACACTGTGTATGTTGAAGATTCATTTTAATATGGAACAACAAATCCAGTGCTATTCAGTCAATCCAAAATGTAATCCTGAAACCTGAATGTTTTACAAAGGAAATGAGAGTGTAAACTAATAATTGTGCACACAGTGCATAAAGCATTCCCAATAGCCCATAGTGTATATACTAGTGATTCCAAATCAAGGGACCATGAGTCTTTAGATAGAACCCATGACACCATGAATAAAACAAGTCACAACATTAAAACCTCTGATAAAGTTTCTTTTAAAAGAACGGCATGGATTATTTACTTACACAAGCACAAGGTGGAATAAAAGAACAGTCACTTCTTAAATTTGACATTTGAGAAACAGAAAAAAATGTGAGCTCTGAGCAACTTTTGGGTTGCGTAAGAACGTCTTCAAAACAATTGGGGAGTTCCCACTATGCTCTGGTTTGGTACCTAACAAAAATGGTCTAAAGATCATCAAGAACTGGGTTATGGGTGCCAAAGGCTCACTGATGCACACATCAAGAAGATCTTAAGAAGAGCTACAGTAGCACAAACTACTGAAAAGCTAATTCTGGCCTGGAATGAAAGGTGAGGGCAAGGTGTTAAACTGGCCTCCAAATTCTCTGGCATACGTGGCACGTGCTAGTCAGATCTGCTGCAAATATCTTCATGCAACATATAAAGCATACCTTCAGGGGCCTTGCTCTTGCCTTGATGGTTCATGGCTGTTTTGGTGACATGAAATGGACTTACATAGTATTAGCCAGGAGGCACTGATGTTATTTAAATAATTCGCTGCATAATAGGAAATGAGATTTGTTGGCTGATGCTGATATTCAGCACTTTTATTTAAATCTTTCAATGTTTACTTTTTTTTTTTTTAAATATTGGGACTAAAAATTATTCCTGAATAAATAACTTTCTGTATTTACATTAAGGAGAGAAGCCTCTCATAAATGCAACAACATGATTAAAGCAGAATCAGCAGCACAGTACAGAAATAGTGGCACAGTTATTCAGTTTTATCTATGTGCTGCTATTTTGGAGTATAAGAAACACATACATAATGAGATTGTGTGCATAGCACGTTGGCCTTACAGGCTGTGTAGTTACTGAACAAAAGCCATATGATGTAATAGACTGGGAATGAGATAAAATGTAAAGACTGGGACTAAAGCAGGTAAGTAAATGCATAATTACATCAAAGTTTAAGTGATGAAGCGGTTATCATCAAATAAAGGTAAACCCAAGAAAGTGTTAACATGCATAATTTTAATTTTTTTTTGTCACTGGCATTAGGTCCCCTATCTTGTGGCACCAAACAAAGCCCTTTTGAAGTCTGGTTGCATCTTGTTCTACAAACTGCTGCAAGCAGCGCCGTTGCTCTTAAGGGTCTTGATGTTTTAAAACAAAACATGTTACATATCTGCATCCATGACAAAATATGGCAAAGCACATATACTGATTACCTTTTGCTGAAATGGGAATACTGTGTTAAATGCAAAACAGTTTCACAAAATATGACTGTAAAGGTTTATTGGACATGGTAAAGGCAGAGCCACGTTCAGCAGAGCTAGCTTCTAATTCCGGACTTGACAGCCTCCAGCGTCTTTATTTAGCTGAGGGGAAATTGGTAAAAAAAAAAAAAAAAAAAAATGCATTGCGAACCATTAAAGCTTTTGGATTCTGGAAGAGGTTTCATAAAGATTTCATTAGTGTCTTTACGAACGTTTCTGTTCTTGCTGCATAATTCCATGCAACTTCAGCGGCAAACGCTTTCAGTTTGAGCTCCTCTCTCATCTTCTCTGCTGCCTCGGACTAATCCTGTTCCACACTAATAAAGGCTGACAGAAAATGAATGGCAGCGTCACCGTAATGACATTAGCAGAAACAGGATCTAGCCAGGTTTATTCCAGCTGCTAATATACAGCCACAAATGAGCTGCAAAGCAATCATGTTAGACTCAGAGATTAACACAGTATGGGTTTGAAAGAGCTTCCTTTTCAAATGAAGAAAACTGAAGTTATATGTAAAAGTCAGTGGAAAACATGTCAGTGAACTTATAGAAACCAGATTTCAGCTAAATATGATGAATATATTATAATACACAAGGAAAGACACACATGCAGTGTCCTCCAAAAATATTGGAACAGCAAAGTCATTTTTTATGCACCGAAGATAAACGGGTTAGCAATGAAAAATGAGATGAGAGATCAGTTTTATTTTCTGATATTTATTTCTCCCTCTTATATATATTACATTTTATAAAACATACCACCTTATGTATCTGTGAAATGTATAAAAAACATATAAAAAAATTTAAAAAAACACACCATTTGTGATTGCGAACACACAGCAAAGCACACAGTGAAGCACAACAAATGCTTCTCTGCATTCAAACCTCATTTTTCTTTGATCGGAACCATTTTTTGTAAAGCTATTTTGATTTAAACCATTCTTTACTTTAAATGACAAAACCTAATTGAAAAAGAGATTAATGCTACTCTTCCCATTTCTATGCCACCAAACATACCCAGCTTCCCCTAACTTTTTGTACGTTAATAAACTGGTCCCTTTGGGGTTTTCTTAGTGACATTCTCCATGTGAATGTACTCCACAGGCACTGGTCCAAGCAGCTCATGAAGCTTATATCATTTACAAAGTCAATGAGAGAAAAATCACTGGACTCCACACAGATATGGTAAATAGAGATCAATAAAGACACAGATCAGGGGCCGATAATCTCTTCCTATACATTCTAAAGTGAAATGAGTTATGGATTAGCCCCTCCTGTGAGCATGTGATTATTACACCGATGCAGTAAATCACAAGTGTACTGACATCAAATTGATCACCCTGCTCAGTTCACCCAAATGTAAATTGAGCTATGTTAATTAGATATAAGTTTGGTTGAAAAGAAAAGGAATGCATAACAACAATCCATTTGTCACATCAATTAAGAGCACTGCAGATTATCTTGATTATAAAAATAGTTCTTTCAGTAAAAGTTGAAAGAGTCCATATTTTGGAGCCTCTCCTATAAATTAAAAAATTAATCATTAAATGCATCCCTTCCATCATCATAAATAAACCTCAGGAAGAAAAATAAGTTACAAGAATAAAATATGCTGATGCAAAAAAAAAAAAAAAAAAAAAAGATCTCCTTCCTGATTTCCCCTATTTTTGTTAGCGTTATTAAACTATGTAGAAAATATATATATAAAATTTTCTACATAGTTTTGGTTAAGTCAACTTACAATTTGAATTAGCCATTCCAAAATCTTAGGTTTTGTTTCAGCTATTAAGAGATGGATTTGCGCTTTGGATCGTTGTCGTATTGCATAACCCAATAGTGCTTGGACTTCATATAATGGACTGAGGCCAGTCTTCTTTAATAGGCCCGGCATCAATCATTCTTGAGCATGGCTAGTCTAATTTAACTCTTTATTAATTAAACATGGTTCACTGCTTGATTAAATGACTAAACATTTACTTCACTCCCCCAGCCACATATTGAATTTGGTTTTGGTGAGTTCAATAAATCAAGATCATTAGAAAACCATTGTACTTACTCTGGATTTTTTTTTTCCCTAAAAACAATTCAGAATTTAGTGTTAGAAAAAAAAAAAAAAGAAGTGGGTAAATACACTTTGTTTAAATGCACTTCATGATATTAGACCTGCATTTGATGGGTGAGGTGGAGACACTTTAAAACTACTTTAGTCTCAATCCTCAGGGCTTTATTCACAGTCTGTTTTCCTGCAGTAGATCACGTGTGTTTTATATCATTGTATGAGTGTTCTGAAATCTCTGAAAGACAACAAATGCAATCAGCCTCCTTCCGTATATAACCTGCGGGTAACAATTTTCTGAGAATAACTTGTGCACTTCCAAGCGAACTCTAAGAACTCTCCTGTGGCTGTGTAGTACAAAGCATCTACAGTGGTTTCCACAGTCCTGGATGTTTTCATGTTGCTAAAGAATCTACTCATATGTACTCTTTTACTTTACAGAGGGCTTTTATGGGCCAGTGACTCTGAGTCAGGGCATCATCAAGCAAACAGCAGGGACTTAAATATTCCATCATAAATCAGTGCAAAAAGGCATCCTGCCAATCTCCCTAAAAAGAACAATTCTGAAAGTGTAAAAAAATGAAAAAGTAAAATAAAACAGTACTTAAAATTGCCTTTTCCCTCATTATGGATTTTATTAGTAGTTGTCATAGTTAGGGGAAATGGGGTAGGTGTTATTCTGAAAGAACAATATGTGAAGAGTGTTTTGGTGGTGAAAAGAGTGTCAGATAGAATAATGATTTTGAAGCTGGAAGTTGAAGGTGTGAATGAATGTTGTTAGTGCTTATGCCCCACAAGTTGGTTGTGAGATAGAGGAGAAAGAAGAATTCTGGAGTGGGTTAGATGAAGTGATAGAGAGTGTGCACAGGGGAGAGAGAGTGATGATTGGGAACAGAGGTGATGGGTAGGTATGGTTCTTAAGGAGAGGAATGCAGAAGGTCAGATGGTTATAGATTTTGCTAAACAGACAGAAATGGCCATAGAAAATATTTATTTTAAGAAGAGGGAGGAGCACAGGGTGATGTATAAGAGTGGAGGAAGATGCACACAGATGGATTATATCCTTTGCAGGAGGGTCAGTCTGAAGGAGATTGGAGACTGCAAAGAAACGACAGGGAGGGTGTAGCTAAACAGCAAAGGAGGGTGATCTGTAGAATGACCTTGGAGCTCAAAAAAATTAAGAAAGAAGACCGCAAGGTGGAGTTCAAAAGCAGGAGTTTAGATGGCCACTGAAGAGTTACCAGATAGCTGGGCAACATCTGCAGAAGTGGGAGAGAGAGAAGGAGAGAGAGAGAGCGAGAGAGAGAGAGAGAGAGAGAGAGAATACATTGGCCTGATCTCCACCCAAAACAATATTTTCTTCTTTCAGGCTTGGGTAGTTAACCTCTAAGGTCTATTCTCTGTACTTCAGTTCACACTTTTAGGTTTAAAATATTTGAAGGCATTATCCCTTTCATCCCAGCTGTACATAGACATGAGGCTGCACACACCCACATGCAAATGCCTAAACTCTCTGTCTCTGGCATCAATAGTGCACTGTATTTTAGATTTTAGTATAATCAAATCATCTACAGGCTTTTGCAGTACACAGCACATTTGCAGCCATGTCTTTGACGTTCCCCACACATCCCCTCACTGCTACATGCCTTCATAAAGAGTGCAGCATAACAGATGCATTGTATGTGCAGCAGCCTGGGGTCATAGTGATATGAACCATTCCATGGTTTCAGACAGTCTAGTCAGCCCTGGTACAAGCCTAGGGGGAAGAGGGTGCTCCCCTTGCCTACATCTATTCATCCACCTCCTCTTCACTATCTCGAGTTCTTGGCAACCCCCTTTCCCACTCTCCCCAAACAGCCAAACTGGCAAAGTCCACTACCCCATGCCCGCGTGTGGTAGTAGTGCCAGCCTGATGGGCTGTGGTTTGTCTGCTGCTTGAAGTTGGCACCAAGGTGACAGGCTCTTCAGGGCTGTACTGCAAGGTGTGCCAGCATGCTGTTTACACACAATGACATATAGGCATGTGCAGCAGCAGTTTTACATAAACAGGAGATATGGGCCAGCAAACCTATAAAGAGGTGTTACAGGCTGATTTAAGGTTCATTTAGTGTTTACAGGCATTAAATAATGTGGTTCAAACTTCTCTGTGGCTGTAAGAGCTTAATGCTTTGTGGGAAAAGCACAAAATAGATCTTTATTGTGCTGTGTTCAGACCTGACAGGTGTGATTAAATAAAAACAAGTCCTACTGAGAAGGAACCCTGGTCCAGGACAAACAAGTAGATCAAGACACCTTAAGCAGATCGGTCTCAATTCACTTTCCAAGCTCTGTTTGGGTCCTTTTCAAGTGCTGACACAAAACTGACCAAAAATGGCTACAAAGAATAAAAACCATACCGTAGTATCGTCTCTGTATATTTAATACATGCAAGCATTTTTTGCCGTTTGCCATTGAAACTCTACTTCTAGGCTTAATAGCCTTAAAACAAAACCGAAGGTGCAAAGCCTTAATAAAAGTACTGGATGTACACATAAGCAGTTTGCACAAAAAAAAAATGCCTGGTGTTGCTCTTGCACACTTGGGGAGATTTTCCAGTTTGGATGTTTTCTCGCTTACTAGAAATATACTCTGTGATTTAGCCAATGGCTGGTGCCACATGACATGTTCAGAATGCCATATTTGGCAGTTTCTTGAATTAGTCTTGTGATTTTCTTTGCCTTTGTGGAAATGCTTCTTGTTTTTTATCATTGGCCATTCGCTTATACCAGTTTTATGCAAGTGAATTGATAACGCCATCAGCACCCTTACTCACTATGAATGGCCTGGTCCATTCAAACATGGGCTTAGTCAGATGTACCAAAAACTTTGTACTAGGCTTTTTTTTTATCTGGTACAACTGATTGGATATTTGCATTCACACACATCCTCCTCTGGGTAGCAGGGTGCATGTGAAAGTGGCTATTGTCAATTGCGCACATCAGTTATGATATATGTTAGCCTAAATCACAGTATTTTGTTTTTGTATTCATTCACTCCAGACTGTGCTTGTTACAGGAATTCCCCAAAGTCCCATCATGCTACACTATTGCATGGCCTCTTGTGCCTTGTTGCTCAAGAGTAAAAAGTGAAAGTGACTACCCTTGTAATTGTGAAACACAGCACAACACAACGAAATTCAACCTCTGCAAAGGTGACTAAAATACAAGAAAAACCAAAGCAAAAGGGAATTATCAGTTTTTCATATTTTGCAATTTGAGAAAAATTAGGCCTCAAATAGCCTCAAAGTCTATAATGTCCCTAAAGTCAGATAATCTGACATTCAGTTCATTACTAGAATGGAGATCAATAAAGCAAAACTGTTCAATACTTCTCCCTGTGGGATTGTAGTGGGAAAAAATTCCCTTACTTACATTCCCTGGCTGCCCAAACAACATAACTACATTATAATGGACAACAGCATAAATATATCATTTTATAGAGAGCCTTTTTACTCTTGCATGCAAGGTCAGGCACTTCCAACAATCCTCTTGTTCCACTTGATTGAAAGAGAGAAAATTCAGTGGCTTGTTAAGCAGAAACTTGACAGGTTCAATTTGTCCTAAAGTTTGCAGCTGTTCAATTGCTTGCAAATAAATCAAACAAAGACTTAATTGAAGCAAATAAACTAAAAGCAAACAATAAAGCAAACACAAAAAGCCAGTGCTAGGACACATGAAGTCATTTGCTCTAATTAGCCACACCTTGCTCTCCCTTGCTTAATGTTTTATCAACCTGCAGAGGGGGTCAGTGAGACTGGTCTTAGTTTTGATCCTCACTGACCAACCCTGTCCCTTTAAATTAGACATGGCTTAAAGGACTTTTCCCAGCAACTATGAACCACATGTTTCTGAAAGACCCACAACCATCTCCAATTTGGAATCCCATGTTGGAATCTCTGTTATCCTTTTTTTTTAGTATCAGTGGTAAATATCCATGTACCAACCCATTTCCAGAACTAGTCAGCAACATGAGTGATTATTTTTTGTCACAGCACACAGTGAACCACAACAAAATGCAACCTCTGCTTTTCACCCATACACACCGTGCAGCAGGGGGCAGCTATTTAAAGACCCTGGGGAGCAGTGATGGGGATGGTACCTTACTCAAGGGTACCGCAGGCTACCTGCTGGTCTGTGATTCAAACCTGTGACCTTCTGAGTCTGAAGTCCCTAAACACTAGGCCTCCACTGGCCTAAAGGAGTTGGGAAGCTTATGTGAGTAATGCGAGTTTAGCCCACTTTCACTCACTCCTTTTCATAGCCGTTTGTCCTAATTAGGGTCATGAGTGGAGCCTGTCCCAGCTCTCACAGTGCAAAAGGCAAGAAATCACCCTTGGCAGGTCGCCAGTCCATTCCAGGACCCAGACCATCCCGCCTGGGAATGGTACAGTACCTGTTTCCACCAGCAATTTATTTAGAGGTCACAAATTCTGAAGATTCAAGGAGGAATGCCATGGCAGGTTTTAACTGAAGGTTGTTAGTAGGTGTTAATGCTGTAGTAATGGGCCAGATGCTGCAGTAATGTGCCAACTGCTGAGAATGCCTAAACCTCTTGTAATTGTCTTTTTAATCAACTGAGGAGAAAACTGTTTTTTTTTTTCAATGTGTGAAGGAAATGTGTGAAGGAAAGCTGATCTGTCGTATTTCTTTTTAAAGTCGGCTTTGGAGGCTAAGGTGCAACACTGCTGCTTTCAGCTCTAACAAACAGGTTCTACAGTGTGATCTGAGATACATGGCCTGATTAAGAGATCTAATGGCATTATTACATGATTGTTTTTTGGAGATTAACTGTACTGTTAGCCTTGCAAGTGAAATAAACTTAATGTATTTTGACTTGACATATATCTCTCTTTGTATCAGCAGCTGGTTCAAAATAAATAAATTAGGGACTAGTTAGGGACTAGGCCCAAGGATCAGAAGGTCATGGGTTCGAATCCCAGAACAGTTGATTGCCATGAGGTACGCTTGAGCCCATTTTGGAACACAGCACACAGTGAGACGAAACAAAATACAATATCTGCTTTTTACCTATACACACTGTGCAGCAGGGGGAAGCTTTATAGTGTGCGAGGAGCAGTTATAGGGACGGTACCTTGCTCAAGGATACCTCAGGGCAACTCCCACTTGAAGTTTTCTTTTTTTTTTTACACAGTATGTCACAAGGTTATCCTTTGCTTTGATTTTGACACTAAACACTGTTAATGTCTTTTTGATCTCTGGATTATACAGTTTAATGGTATAAAATCCATCTTTCGCTATTACTAAATTTCCTTGCATCTTGGTAGGTCAAGTACGTATATCCAGTTAGTGTCAACAACATTTCTACTCTTATCGCCAACACATAATTGGTAACAAGTGTGTGGAATCATGCACATTGTGAACAGCAACACTGTTCAGTTCACAAATGTTCATATGGTAAGTTTAGAACTAAAACCTGTTATTTACATTTACAGCATTTCGCAGACTTCCATACAGGGACAGTCCCCCTGGAGACACTCAGGGTTAAGGGTCTTGCTCAGGGACCCAGTGGTGGTAGTGCCAGAGGTGGGATTCAAACCTGGGACCTCTTGAGCCATAGGTCCATAGGCAAGTAGCCTACCACTGGACCACCGCCACCCCTGTTATCTGATCCATGTTCTGTTCTATTCATATTCTATTCTGAGTTTAAGATTCTTTTTGCTGGTAGGATGAATGCATAGTTCAGGAAGCCACTCTTGCATTAGAGTGCATCACCTCGACACAGTAGAGTTTTAAAAGCATAAGGTCCCTTTACACAGTTTGTCACTTTCCAACATTCCATTACTTTAAGGGCATGAGTGCCAATCAGTAGTTCCACTTTTGAATTATAAGACTTTTCCTTAAAATGTTACTGGAAATTGTCACCATTATTTCTCTTTGATAAAACAACAGCATCATTGCTAGTCAAGCCAGATATTCCTTAAACAACAAAGGATAGCACAATTCTTTAGGCATAAAGTAGAATGTGATTCTTTTTGCTTTGTACAATCAGTTGAGCTGTCAGTCTTTAGTGGAGAAAGCAGAACTGCATGAAGAAAGGCGTGTGTTTATATCACTTTGCCACTTTTAAGCTGCTTTTAATCTTTACTGGAACAACTGAAAGCACATAATCTTACTCTCTAGCCCCAGCTTGCCTATATCCATGAAGAGAAACAAGAGTGCTGCTTATTGTTCCTTTTGTAGAAATTCCTTTCAATCCTGGATGTCATTAGCACCATTGCTTTAGTATGAAGCATGGTGGCACATCTGTTATTACATATATGTCCAAGGTATTTTGTACACTTTGTGTCCCTACACTAGACATTCAAATCACACTGTTGTTCTTCATAAAGATAATATGCTCCTTTAGTGACCTTTCCTGAGGAATAAACAGACCCCCACAGAACAAAAAAGCTAGTGAGTGGCATAGATGGGTTGGTTGGTGGGTTGCCCTGAGGTACCCTTGAGTAAGGTGCCATCCCCATCAGTTTGCTCCTCCCTGCGATAGGCTGGCGACCTGTCCAGGGTGTGTCCCCTTCCTTCGCCCTGTGTGAGCTGGGATGGACTCCAGCACCCCCCTGTGACCCTGATTAGGACAAGCGGCCCAGAAAATGACTGACTGACAGGATCAGAATATATATAAAAAGAGGAATCAGCTGTATCGCATATCTTCATTTCTTTTGTAAGCCACATGCAGAACTTCAAAATCTTTCTCTTACTTTGTATGGCAGTTTGAGAACAATACGTTTAATGCAAATGTCTAAATCCAGTTATTCTATTTACTGCATATCTTACACAGGTTTCCAACAGCTTGTTAGAAATAGAAAATATGCTTGTAAAGATGTTGCTTCTTCCAGTTAAATTGCTTGGCAGACAAGGGTGTTGTCTTTATAGGCACATAGGATCAAGTATTTATTTCCTAAATGCTCACCTTTGGGTAACCTTTCTCTACAGACATGTACCAGTTGCTCCATACAAGATCTTCAGCTTGTGCTCTAGTGTCCTGTTTGTTAAAGTGCCATGTCTATACATTATTGGTTGCCTTGCATTCAATAGCAAGCGTTTGGGTAAAAGTTGTGAAAAAATCAAAAACACAAGTATACGCTTGTGGCAAGAATGTTTAGTTCTTATGTCTTATCTGCAATGTTAGTTTTGCAGAATTACGTCAAGTACAGTACTGTGCAGAAGTTTTAGGGAGGTGTGATGCTGTAAACAAAAAATGCTTTCAGAAATAAAAATTATGATTGTTTATTTTTATCAATTTACAAAATGCAAAGTGAGCGAACAAAAGAAAAATCGAAATCAAATCAATATTTGGTGTTACTACCTTTTGCCTTCAAACCAGCATCAGTTCTTCTAGGTACACTTGCACAAAGTCAGGGGTTTTGTAGGATTATAGTCAGTGTATGATCAACCGGTTTTACCAAACAGGTGCTGATGATCATCAATGTCACACGGAGGTTGAAACACAGTCATGTTTGGAACAACCGACCAGCCGAGTTCCTTCAAAAACTGTGTGCAAGTGTACCTAGAAGAATTGATGCTGTTTTGAAGGCAAAGGGTGGTCACAACAAATATTGATTTGATTTAGATTTCTCTTTTGTTCATTCACTGCATTTTGTTGATTGATGAAAATAAATGATTAACACTTCCATTTCTGAAAGCATTCTTTGTTTACAGCATTTTTTCACACCTGCCTAAAACTTTTGCACAGTACTGTATATCAGGTTAAATGTTTGCCTCTCTTGTTCTTTGTTCTGGTGCTTGTAGTCTGGACGAATAGATATGTTAGACAATTCTTTATTATTGTCTGCATAACACTCATAATTCTTTATGAAGCATTTGAGTTTCATTGGGCAGGGAATCTTTGGGCCGAGGGATAGAGCGAGGACTTTACAAGTCTGTGTTGTTACTAAAATGAGTGTAGGCAGGGGCAGTAGAGGGCAAATGATCAGGGATTTGGAAATTGACACTATTCTTGAGCTGCACATCTTGTGTTTCTGGTAAAAAATCTCCTGCACATTTCAAGATGTTCTCCATGTTACTGTTGAAATCTAAACCAGCTCCTCCGTTTCATCCCAATAATAATTCATACCATCTACAGACATTTTGTGTTGCTCTAAATGTTGAAAAAAATTAGACAATAATAAAAGTTGATTTTACGTTGAGTTCCTAAGAAAGTTCTAATAGTTCTTTGTGCAATTAATAGTTCCCCATATTTTGTTACTGCACGTCTTTCTTCGCTAGCAAAGCTGCTCTTTCAGTCTCTGATTACTTTTATGCCTTTGATGACTTAAAGCAGGCAGTCACTTTAGACTTAAAACTAAAAACTTTAAATTTACCTTATTAGGGCCAATTAATACTTAAGCAGGTAATATGACTCGGACTCTCCACAATGAATAGCCATTTTGATATAGAAAGTTAGAAATCAGAAATAGCTAATTTGTGAGGGACAAAAACTACCCCTGTTAACCCAAAGCCTGAAAACATCATTATTTGCCATTTACAATGTAGTAGTCTTTTATGTTCTTTCTGAAAAATACTGGGGTATAACTTTTTTCCTGCATTTTCATAAAATTTAATGCTGACCGTTTGATTATTAAAAGTGTCTAATGTTTATTTTTTCCCATTTTTTTCTTATTGCTTGCATCTATTTACAGCATTTTAAATTGCCATCTGCAAAATAAATAAATATAGTTAACTTGAACATTTCCAGTTCTTACAAAAGAATGTCTCTGTGGATATTTTCTGTAGGTTAATTATTCAGTGACTACTACAAAACTAATGAGTAAGTTGTGAAATTATGACAAGAATTTAAAGTGCACATAAGGATCCTGACAGTTAGGAAATTATCCATGGTATTACTTTATGTCTAGTTTGCAAATGAATGTGTTGCAATAATTATTTTCTTTCTGAATGTTTTTCCTATAATCGGTGGTGCTGTTTAATGGTGACATGTTCAAAGTTTCTTTCTCTTCTCTTCTTTGCTGTGGCCAGAAACTCTTTGAGGTACTGAGAGCAGCATCCTGTCCATCTCCACTTCCCTCCTTATTGCCAATATGGATGGCTACACAACACACATACACAAATACAAACACACACACACACACACACGCTGAACCAAAAAAAATGCTGAATCATACCAAAATATTATACATATCACAGTTTTCACTAAAAGGAGCCCCACGTAAGAATAGATTTACTTCTGTAAACTTGTTCTAATCTGTTATCATATGATTCATTAACCTTTCCCTTGATGGTTTCATCCATCCATCCATTTTCTGCCGCTTGTCCCAAACGGGGTCGCGGGGGAGTGCTGGTGTCCAACCCAGTGCACACAGGGCAAGGACGGGGGACGCACCCTGGACAGGTCACCAGCCCATCGCAGGGAGGAGCAGGACGGGGACGGCACCTTGCTCAAGGGTACCTCAGGGCAACCTACTGGGAAGGGGTTTCGAACCCCTGATCCTCCGATCATGTGGCCGACGCCCTAACCACTAGGCCACCGCTGCCCTCCTTGATGGGTTCACTAGGTCAAAAAAAGTTGGTTTCAAGATAGCCTCAGCCTTGCATATCTTCCATTCTGCATTTTCTTGTCTATTGTCTTGTCTGCTATTCATCTCATTTAAGATATTTTTTTGCGTTATATACAGTTCATATATCAAACACATTCGATTTACACTGTATATGAATGTGTTCTGAGTGTGTTTAACTGTCTCTGATCACCTCAAAAAGTACACCAATTGCAACATGGTTCTAATGCATACTTCTACGCCTGGCTTTTCTCCACTCACCAAAATTGCATGTTGATGCAAAGTTTAAACAGCATTGGGATCCTACAGCAGTCATTTTTGGTTCATACATATGCATTGTGAGTTTGTCTGAAGTTTTGACCATGTGTGAGGACCCTAAGTTGTGGAGGACCCTGAAGACAACAGCACTAAATACTTAAATACAGCCATAAGTTATTTTGTCTTAAAGTTTTGAAGACAAATGAGAGAAAATGAATGATTGTTTTTTAGTAAAACGCTCTAGATTTAAATAGATTTGATTGCAAAGCTCAACTAAAATGAAAAGAGTTTAAATTGGTTTGGGGAAATGTGTGTGTGCGTACTGTGATCAGATTATCAACAATGTAGATGCTGCCAAAATATTTGAAACAGTTTGATGGTTTATTTGCAAGTTTGGCTGTGAATCTCAGACTAAGCCCAAAAGAATGTGCGTGGTAACGAGAAAGAGATTGTTTCAACACAAACTCATCAGAACTCTATTCAGAGAACTGAAAGAGAGAGAAAGAGAGAGAGAGAGAGAGAGATAGGGAGGATGAGGGGTGACAGCAGAGAGTGGTCTAACTCTGTAGGGACCAGTGTGTACAAGGCAGCAATTAGATATGATGAAGTATTGGCTCTCCAAACTACTGCAGCTTGCCTTTCCCCCTGGTGCGTTCGATCCCTCAGCACTCCACATCACACTGCGAGCCTGCCTCATTAAGAAGCACCAGGACAGGCCGGAGCTTATCACAGCCTAACACATGCAAAGCATCCTCTCTCTGTCTCTGCCTCACTGGCTTTCTCCCGATTTTAGCCCCCACCTCTCCCATCTTTTCTGTTTAAGTGCCGGCCTTTTCTGTTTTTGGTGCGCTTGCTGGTCTTGGTCGATTTGTCTTCACTCATAAGTTCCATCTTTACACACTCCTCTCTCTCTCTCTCTTTTAATCTTTGAAGCAGATGCTTATTTTTAAAGCCTCAAATGTTATTATCTAAGTCGTGTGTATATATATAATATATATGTGTGTGTGGGGGGTAGCTTGTGTCTGTGTGGGTGTGTGTGCTCATGTACACACACCCACAAAGACTTGCTGGGTGAGGTTCACTGAAACGGAACAACTTTCTTCATTACTAAGCAAAATGCAGACTTTGGATATAAAGAGTGGGGGGCTGGGCTCTATAGAGCTCTCAAATCGTTTAAGAGCAAATGACACCATAATCGAGCATAATTAGCAGTATAAAATCGAGGAGAAGGCCACAAGAAAATTAAAACCAGTGCAGATTTCAATGTGGTTAAATTGCCTCCTTAAATCATATTCCTATTACACTTTCTACAAGCATTTAAGTAGGTTAAGAAGCCTTTATTTGGCAGATTGGATTCTTGGCTGTAAAGGATTAGCCATTTCCAGCCCTGAATGAACTCTGCCTATCAAAGGAGGCTCACCCTTAGACAATAGACCGAGGCCATTACATTAGGCCATGGGAGAGAAGGATAGTCCACCTCTTTCTCCCCCTCGCCGCAAAGCTGAATCTAATAGGAGTGACTGGGGCGTGCTCCTGGCAAACATTTTGCTGGACCAATCTGAAACTCAGAATTCAGAAACTCTCAAACTGTAAAGATTTTCAACATTTTATGTTCAGCTTTTTTTAAAAAGTTAGGAACTGACATTTGGATAGTTATGAATATATAGTATGGATAGTAGTGATGGGTTCGGAAGATTTAACAATCATTTTTTACAGTAAAATTGTATATTCAGATTTTGTTGAAATTCTGAATTATACTGAAACTGTAGTTGAACTGGACTGCACAGTTCTGTGGAATATGAGAGAATTTGCAACAACTGGGGCAACTGGAGCAGTAAGGCCTTATAGTTAGGGGCTAGGCTTCATAATTATAAGGTTACATTAGCATTTCAGTGCAGTAGGTATACCCTTGAGCAAGGTACTCCCAACACTGCTCAATGGGCATGGCTGCCCCCTGTTGCACAGGGTGTATGGGTTAATTTATCTGTGGTTCATTGCGTGATGTGCTGTGTGTTCACAATGACAAATATTCACCTTCATTTTCACTTTAAATATAAGAACTAAAATGACCCCAAAGTACACTAGCACTGAAAATTATCTAGAGTTCAGTTTGGTTGTGTCATAGGCCAAAAAGAACATTTCCAGATATTTTTGGAAAACAGTTTTTCTGTCTTTTGAGCTCCTATATACACAAAAGACTGCATTTGATAAATCCATTTTCAGTGATTGTGTGGAAAAAAACACAAGACAGCTTTATGAAATCTTGCAGTATGTAGCCATAGTTTTATTTGCTGAAAATGAATAAATGATATAAAATAACTTTAACATCACAGTTATCTTATAAGTGAGTTGTTTCTCTGGGTGATTTAGGGCTTGACACTGTTTCATTGCACAGTAATACTTCAACCAATTACCCTTTTAGTTTCTGGCAGAAATCAGACATTTTTTATTTACAGAACTTGACTGGGTTATATTTAAGTGTACCTTCTTGTTTTCATAACATTCTTCCATTTGGTGCATGATGTGAATCTCAAGTGCTTAAGTTAGGTAGCAAGACAACAATCAAAAGCACAACAGCCACATAAGCCATCATTGGCCCACCTCTGAATGTCTTGGTAGTGGCATAGTCAAAGTTCTGACCTTAACACGTAGACATGTTATAGCAGGACCTTAAAAGGGGAAAATGTGACTGAATTAAACAAAGTTGTGGATGAAAATAGGCCAATATTTCTCCACAGCACTCTCAAAGATTGATCTTCTATGACCAGAAGCATTTGAAAGCACCTGTCGCAACTAAAAGTATCACAGAAAGTTTTATTTATATTAAATTTTTTTTTTTTTTACAATTATTTTTTCACATTAGTGAAAAAGAATTGCCCTTCCACACATCACAGTGTATTAAGGCTTATTGCCTTGGTTTTAGAGAGTTAAAGTGCAGAAAATCTGCTGTTCCACACAATGTTAAAGGCTCGGTTCAAGTCGGCATTACAGCAAGTAGGGTTGATGGGAAAAGTGGGAATAGAAACAGTGAAATCAGCAAGATTCAACCCTACAGCTCGATTTTCCTTTGACACTCTGCACTCCTGCCTTCAGGCCAAATACAGAATGCGCTGTCGGCCTCCTTTACAACATTGCACAGGTGTAAGACGAGACTATTGATGTGCTCTCTTAAATACTAATAAGAAGGCTAAGCAGTGCTTATACACTACCTCCAGATATTTTTTTTTTTTTTTTTTTTTAGCATGACTGGTGCTGTTATACGCTACTTGAAATCATTCACCTCGTTAAGAGCCATGAAAGAAGGAACTTTGGAATTTCCTTTTGTGCACTTTGGGATTGGTTACACAGGTTACTTGTGGTGAAGAGGTCAAGAGGTCATCGGAGAAATATCAACTTCTAACACTTTGTCCTAAACTGCTGTAGACAGAGGTAGCTCTCCACAGCCAAAGATTTTGAGTGTATCTTGCTAATGGATATGAATTTAAATCTAAAAAACCTGACTCAGATAAATCACATAAATGACTGACATACACCAAGATGTTACAAAAGAGAAAAGGGTCACGATTTGTCAATGTGAACACACAGCACACGGTGCACTACAATAAAATTCTTTCTTTGCATTTAAGCCATAAACACAATGAAGCAGTGGGCAGCCGAGCATCCAGCACAGAGGAGTGTTGGGGGATAAGACCTTAATCAAGAGTCTTTAATATCTATAAGTATTAAAGAAAGACAAAGAACAGTGAATGTAAACAGGCAGTGAACACAGCTAGGGACAGCAATCTGTTTCCACTTACAGCTGGGAGACACTTAAGCTGCAAGACAATGATGTCAACATCATTTAAAAATTGTTCAAGCACCTTTAAAGTGCTGCAGGTTAACAGGGTGGCTGTACCCTCAGTGGTTGTCTCTCATTTCCAATTGTTTCTCTTTATTTGCCTGACTGTCTTCTACTCCCTATTGGCTGTCAAATGCAGATGAACTAGATAACTGCTATGCCCAGAGCACCTCAACAGAGTCTGTCTGGAATCCCCAATTATCCATTTCATCAGTATTCCATCAACTTTCTATTTGCCTGCCTTTTGGAGTTCAATCACCAGAGAGGTGGCGGCCTCTGCTCGCCCTCTGCACTGACCCTGAATGCACACGCAGTGCAGGAATTCATTTTACTCACTCTGTGTTAAGCACGAGTCATTTAGCAGAGGTAAACTGGATAGAAGTTCCAGCCACCACACACACGCACACACACACACACACACACAGGAGGGACAGAGAGAGAGAGAGATATGAGTAGTGTCAGAGAGAGATTGTGGGAATTAATGGCACAAAACAATCATTTAAAATGTAAAGTTAATGTACATAGCTGCTTTAATTCAATGTACTTGAATATGTATGTTTAATCTGTAGCTGATTTAACAAAAAAATCAGGCTGTCAACACTGAATCTTGAAAAAATCATAAATAGAATTTCAAGTCCCAAACTATTTGGTGGAAAACAGATAAACTAAGAAACTAAGAAAGTTCTTAATAAGGCAGGTACAAGGGTGTGTCCTTCAGGCTTAGTTTTGAGCTTGAAGACCTATAAAGAATTTTAAAATGCCATGTATTGTTATCAATGATATGCAAACAGCCAGCTGGTCAGTGCTGATGCTTTGCAAAGGTAAATGCGTAGAAAATCATCAATCAACCATGACATCCCTACATAACACCGATGTCTGTTTTGTGGTTTTGTGTGAACAATTTTTGCATGTGTGCGTATGCGTGTTTAAGTTTCACCATCGCAATGCCCTCCAGCATGCGCTGAATCAGCAAGAGAGCAAAGAGAGAAACAAAGAGAGAGAGAGAGCGAGAGAGAGAGAGCGATCTTTTCATCTCAGCCCTGTAGACTGACACCAGCTCCTTAGAGTGCCTGACAAATCAAAAGACAAAATTAATATTGTTCACCTCAAGCTTTCAATGGCATCTCAAAGAGAGAGAGTGAGAGAGAGGGAGAGAGAGTGAGAGGGAGAGAGAGAGAGAGTGTGAGAGAGAGTGAGTGTGCACGCACATACATTTTGTTTTTCAGTGTTTAATGAGAGAACATGCATGTATGGAATGAAGTCTGAATATATGTGATGAAAGTTTCATCGCTCATTCTCTCTTCTCTCTGTCTTTCATCTGCATGGACACTGTCTGTTGGTTTTTCTAAGTGTGGAATCTCATAAATCAGTCACCTCTCTGTCTTGTAATCCTGCTGTGTGCCCCATTTTATGGCCATGTTGTTTTATTGGATGGCCTTGGGGTCATGAGCAGTTGCAGACATCGCACACAAACACACACTTCTCTCCAGCGTAATTGGAGAGCCAGAAGAAGCTGGAGGATACCAAAAAGAGGTTCACTCCACTCCACACACACGCACATACACCCTACATTTAGGTCCCTCCAATGGCCCTCTTGTTACCGTGGGAGCCATGCAAACAGGCGTGTGCTCTAAAGAGATTTGTCTCAGCCAAAACCTTCGCTCTGCCCTTCACAGCTCACCAGGCAAGCACTTATTTGCAAAGAAAAAAAGAAGAACATGAAAAATGTTGTCAGGAATGACAACTGTACAGGTATATCATGCACATGTAACAGTATAGACATATTTACAGTCACACTCACACACACACACCCTCTCCAAATCTGTATTGTGTGCCATGCAAATGGCATATATAATGGCGCCTAGTAACAGTATGGATAATATCCAACTCAAGCTCTGCAAGACCAAAGTCACTGAGGCAAGCAAAACTGCTCCTCCAAGAGAATTAGCATTTTCCCCTATGGGCAGAAGAGGAAGCAAAGAGAGAGAGAAGGAGAGAGAGAGGGAGAGAGAAAGAGAGAGGGAAGGGAAGTGAGGTATAAAAATGTCAGCCCAAAGCCTTTTAGATTTCTCCCGACAGCAGGCTTCAGTATCACTTCAAGGTTCTTTTCAAAATTCAATGCTATAGAAGGTTATAGATGCCATAAAATCAATTCCCAAGAAAGATAAAAGCTGCTGAAATGTATTTCACCTCTGATCAAAGTGCTTTGTTTGGTTGTGTTTTGTTTTTCTTCTCTTTTGCTCCCTCTTCTTTCATTTCTGTTTTCCCTCCTCACTCCCCTACCCTGTTTCTTGGTTGCGGCCGGAGGGATGGGCAGCAGAGGCATGTCAGTTTATGGTCATCTGTCAGACCTGTTTTTGTTTATGAGTGAGGAAGCCCACTGCACGATGGGATATAGGAGCTTTCTACAGGCTCAGGCACATTATACACCAGCTTTTAAATAGAAAACAAAATTTGAAACATGTAGTTATCAAGATGAATATATTACTAATAAGACACACACACACACAAACACACACATATAGGATCTTTTCACTTTATCTTATAACTATAACTTTCTTATAACCAGCAAATAAGTACGAAATGAAGATACGTTATCTGAAAGATTTTATTTCTTATCTGTTATTTGTTATTTCAATGTGATCACATGGTCATTGTCATGAAGGTGAAATGGACTATATTGTCATTGTGAACACCCCACAGCACTGCACACAGTGACATGCTTCTCTGCATTTAACCCATTCACCCATTCAAGTGAAGTAGCAGGCAATCATACATCTAACGCCAGTGCTGTGGGATGGTACTTTGCTTAAGGTACAACAGGGTAACTTACTGATCTGAAATATGAATCCTCAATCCTCTGATCTTGGTCCCTAAACACTAGTCTACAACTGCCTATGCACGTTTTGATCCACTGGTCTGTGAACCATGTTTGTAGATTGACACAGAAATTGCATTTCAATCTAATTTCAGACATACATTATTGAACACATAACCAATGTGGCTACATGCAAATTCAAAGCTTTATGAAATTTTGACCATGAAAAGCAGACATCCCACCCTGCAAAAAAAAAAAATGGGGAATGGATAGCGGGATGAAACGTATGAAATGCAGAGGGTGAGGTAGTACATATGGTTGTCAACAAAGTGGTGGGGGAGCAGAGATGAATCAAAGAAGTTTGTCAATTGATCAGGGGAGTGTTACACTCTCTCTCTCAATCGATCTCTAAACTTGCTCTCAAATAATACAATACATGCGATATTGTATATAAATATGCACACTCCAGGGAGCTGCTAGCAGAATGTGGGAGACTTGCACAACGCCTCAGAGAAGTAGGATGTCTGATGTAAACCCAAGCTATGAAGAAATCTCAGAAAGCCCTTGGTCACCAAATGATGCCACCATGTCTACCATGTTAGCAAAGTACACTGAAAAAAGTAATACACCAAAAGTTCCATCTCACATTGTTTCATTTCAATATATACATTCAGCACAAGTCCTGCCAAGAGTAGATTTTACAAGGTTCTTTATTTAAATCTATTCATTTCACAGCATTCCTTCCCCAGTATAATGTATTCACAGTATAATGTAAACATGCTGCTTTTATGTAGAGACACCAAAGTTTATCCAGTGGTCTTGGCACACTTTAATAACTTGCTTACTGGTAGCAATTGCTTGATTCACTTAACACACTGGGTTTTGAATGCTGCAGTCTTTCAGACCAGGGGGGCGGCCTGCTTAATGTGTGTCATGGCTGCACGTGTACTTTTGAAGAACACGGTTATTAGGCTGTAATTCAGCAGAAATAATGACATTTGTGGGCTCCATATCTATTATTGCCTGAAATATAGTGTTTAAAAATAACACAGTTATGATGGGGAATTAGAGTGGGATCAGGGCATATTTCCCACCTGAGACCGTTCGACCTCAGGCTGCAAGGACTTCTATTCTTTTTCTGACCGAGAGTGTATTTCTACTTAAAATAAGGCTTTTCAGCAATGATTGAGCTAATTTTTTAATGTGTACAAAGTAAGCACCCACTTCTTAACGATTTTTTAAGCATATTAGGGAGCAATTATTCATTAAGATTTTTCAGTAGTAATACCGATATTAGCCTCAGCGCCCTAAATTGTCTTTTAATGACATAGTTGAGGATTTGATTTTTTTTGATGAACAATAGTTTAAAATGTGTTATATATGTGTTATAGTTTATGGCCTGAGCAGGGCACTTAAGGTCTATTGTTGTGCAGCTAACCCTTGGAGCTTTACATGGAGCCCACATGTATATAAATTGCTTTTTAGTTCATAACATACAAATAACTACCAACGATTTGCTCTTCACAGTAAAGTTGTTCATTAAAGTAAGTTTGAGAGGAAGAGTACAGCTGGATCATTCCCTCTTGAGCTAATATCGCAACACTCAATAAACCAATTCTCTAATTGATTACTAGAACTGCCCACACTTCCATTTTTCATAAATTAATTCCTTCTGATCCTTATTACTTGAAGGGCTTAACACATCTGTGCATTTAACCACAGTATCAAGTCAGGGCCAAATGTTTTTATGACTTTTGGTCATAATTTTGGGTCCTATTGCACTGTAAAATCCCCATTATGTCTTGTCTCAATGTTAAAATAAACTGGTGAGTTTTATTCATTCATTTTTTCTGTGTTTCTTATATAGTCATGCATCATATCAGGTCATCGGCAGGTCCCGTGCTGCAATCATAAGTCTTTGTCATATGTGAGAAACACAATAATGACCAAACTCAAAGTCCCTCCCGACCTCAGAATGTCAGTCTCTAGTTTAACCCAGACTCAGACTGATAAGCTACTCAATAAAAGGCACAAAATACAAGTAGACCATTTGAATGACCTAACTTTGAATAAATTCTACTTTTATAAGGTCATCACTGAGCATGACCAGAAACAGTGTGTCAGTTATCAAGGCCAAAAGGGTCAAGGAGAACTGAGACAAAGGGCATTGCTCATGCTGTCAATCCAATATCATCTTTGAAAAACCAAGCCAATCACTAGTATCAACTAGTAACACAATCAGCATCTGAAAAAGCATGATGACCTTAATCTCCCAATATGTTGCAAACAGTAATTGCTTTTTCCAAATAAATGGATAGAAAATGTTTATATAAAAAAGGCAATCCAAAGAAAATAATGCAGATAAAGGAGGTCCACGTAGGGTGGGATGGTGGGAAAATAGGTAAAAGGCAAAAAAAAACAAAAAAAACAGCCTTTTAAAAGCAATTGTATAACCATTTAGTGATGACAAGAGAAGAAAAGAGAAAAGGAAAGGTCAAAAATGCTTGATAAGTGAGAGACGAAAGGTGGTTTGTTCCTTTTATGTACAATTACAGTGCTTAGAGACACTTAAGACAGAGTTGCATTCTGCTTGGTGCTATAATGATGCTTTTCCACAGCATTTACAAAAGAGAGGGGTTATAAAAAGTAGGAACATTGATAGTCTGTGCACGAGTGTTAGATCACTGTCTTGCATGTTCAAAAGTTCTTGCATCCATCAGTCACTTCTGCTTATGAATTGTAGTTGATGTGCTCTGTTTTTTACCTAAATGCTCTGACATTATTTCATTTCTCTACACTCTATATTCAGAAGGTTGCTAAAAGGGAGACATATTGGCTTACTCTAAGCTTCCAGCCAAAGGGATTTATGATCAACCAAGAAAAAGCTTATGATGGCTGCAGTGCTCAACTAGAGAACAAGCAATTTGGATAGAGAACAACCTCTAATTGTATTTTAAGCAATCCGAGTGGTAATAACCAAGACGCCCCCATTTCATCCCTAGTTTGCTTGAGTATGACCAAAAGCAATGTCAGGTGATCTCCTCAAGCTTGTAAACCCAGACCAAACCACATGAAGCCAGAGTTCTTGTACATACCTTGCATTATAGTAGTCTTATTAAAGTGATAAAGAAGCAGCGGTGGCCTCGTGCTTAGGGAGTCGGTCCCTGGATCAAAAGATTGTGGGTTCGAATCCCTTACCAGTAGGTTGCCCTGAGGTACCCTTGAGCAAGGTACCGTCCCAGTCACTGCTCCCTGGGCGTTTTCAATAGCTGCTCCCTGCTGCACGTGTGTTTATGGGTTAAATGCAGAGGTGTAATTTCCTTGTCTTTCACTGTGTGCTGTGCCATGTCTCACAATGACAAGAATGGTCACTTTCAATTTAAAGAAGACTATTAGACTTTATCTAGTATACGCTTTAAGGCTACTTAAAAAAACAAAAAAGGTGGTAAGGGAAAAACAAAAAAGCTTGCCAGGTGCTTTTGTTTCTGCTCTGATGGCTTAGGTGATTAGTCAGTTGTTTGTTGCTGTCAGGGACAAATACTTACACTTTAACATTCACACTACAAGTGTTTTGTGGTCATATGTGTCCCTGACCACCTCCAATAACAGTTTATGAGTGATTAAATAACAACTTTCTGAGAAGCACTGGATACTGCCATCTCTACTTAGTGCCACACTTATTTCCAGATTGCCCAAGACAGATGTTGGCAGACAGGAATAGGCCCAAGGTGTGAACTAAGAGGTTAGTATGATTAGCATGTAGACATGTATTAATGAGAGACAAACAATGAAAGAAGATACAGTGGTTATAAATGTGACAACAACTTAGCAAATCACTTCAAAGGCATCCTATCTAAGACATAAGACCATAGACAAATTATAAGATAAACACACAATGTAAAGCTCACATCATGATATGTTGAATCCAGGGAGTTGGCCCTGGATCGGAAGATTGTGGGTTCGATTCCCTCACCAGTAGGTTGCCTTGAGGTACCCTTGAGCAAGGTACCATCCCCGTCACTGCTCCCCGGGCGCTTTCATAGCAGCCCGCTGCTGTACGGTGTTTGCTTGGGTTAAATGCAGAGGACATCATTGGAGGAATCATCGTTGTGGTTCACTGTGTGCTGTGCTGTGATCTCACAATGACGTGAATAGTCACTTTCACTTTCACTTTAATTAATTTAATTTAATTTAATAATAATAAATAAATTAACACAACGAGATGAAGAATATTATGAGCAATTTAAAACAATACTACAAACACTGTTATACTCTGAGTTGGCATTAAATAAAATTAGCACGTGCCCTTGAATAGTGTCTTAGCCATAACACAACAATGCTGTTGTTGCGGGATTTATTTTTTTTCATATCTGCTAAGGCAACAAGTTTAGTAACCACACATAAACCAAAATAAATCACCACAAGCATTAATTAATCCTATTGGCTTCCAGCAGCCCCTCCACTCCCATCCACTGATGGACCCAGAGAGCCAGAGAGCAGGGACAGAGAGCGAGGCCTCCCCTTGGGCAATGGGAGGAAATCGGCTGGAGAAAGAGAGATGCTTTTTCATGCACCGATAATTGGATTTAGTCAGAAAGGCGAAGGTCAATACCAGGGCTGCAGAAAGAGCCCCTTTGGCCTTCTCTGACTGCGAGTGACTGGTGAAACCCTCTAGGACAAGACAAGAGATGGATCAAAACAAAGCTGGGCTCTGGGCTCTGGGCTGTCAGTTAGCTTTAGTTCGCTCTTAGCTGCACATGTGTCTGCTTGCAGATGTAGAGTGGAGGAGATCTAAAGTGGAAGGGAAGCCACAAGAGAAAGGTTGAAGTGACTGAAGACTAGGGCTAGGATTGTGTGTTATGCTTGGCATGTGTTTTAACACTTACCAAAACAAGATACATTGTGACTGCAGGAGCAGCAATGTAACTGAATATGAACTATTCAAAAAAAAAAGTGGAAGAAAAAAAAATGTATAAACTACATAACAGAGAAGGTCACCAGTTTGTGCAAGTCAGAGTCGAGTCTCTGGGGTGCGAGTTGTGTCAAGCCTCAAACCAGATGCTAGACTGAATTCAGTCTTGAGTTTCTGGTCTCATGCTTGAGCTCAGTGCTGTGTGAGTCTATGGAGTACAAGTTGAGTCGTGAGTCTTAAGGGGAAATTCTGCATCACGTTTAAGTAGTGTAATAAGTGACTAAGCTGAGTCTTAAGTCAGTGCAGTATGAGTCCTTGTTTAAGTCTCTGGGGTAAAAGTCTGAGTCAAGACTTAAATCAATGCAGTGTGACTTCAAGTGAGAATCGGTGTTGAAACTTGAGTTTTTGATGCATGTTTGAATCGAGTCTTTAGTGCAGTCCAAGTCAGTGCAGTAAAGGTCCAAGTTTATTTAGTCTTGAGTCTCTGGAGTGCGAGTGTAGTTTCAATTCGGTGTAAAAAAGTGTAAAAAAAAAAAAAAGAGGAAAGAGGCAAACCATGGCTAGGTGGCAAAGTATATTCTTGTGAAACAGTGAATCATTTGAAGCTTTAGTAGGTTTTAAAAAAGTTTAGCTGTAGCTTAGTAAAACACTGCCAGATTAGCTGACCTTTCTGCTAATTAGTTTTATTCTGTCCATCAGACTAACTGACTTCTTTTGCTATATAAGCTTCATTCTATCCATCAGGCTGAAGGTTGTTAATGTAATAAGAAGCTTGTCACTTGACAGCATATTAAACTTGATGTCTCTGCAAGATGTGGGAGAGTAGCATTTCAGAAACACCTTGCACATGGCCATAAAACCTCTGACAGGCAAAGTCTAAAGCGTAAGGTTGAGTTCTTGACAAAAACTTTTCACAAATCCTCAGCCTCAAGTCATGAGGCAGTTAAGGGTGAGTTGGAGTTGAGTCATGAGTCCATCAATATATGACTCTTGAAGAACGTGGGTGACTCAAATATCGATCTCAAAAGCTCACATGCTACACAAACTTCGTTGAAGATTTGCTCAGTTGGAACCAACTTGCTTTTTAGGCCTGCTCTACTATACAGAACACACCACAACTGTAGTTCTTGTATACAGTTTTAATTATGTTGTATTATTATTCAGTAATTAAATAGTGCACAATATTTTCTTGATTATTTTTGTAGTCATGGTTTATGCTAATCTACTACACTTGTGTGGTATGTTATATTAAGATAGAGGAGGTCTACTATAATATTCTAATATTATAGTCTTGTAGCATTGCATAAAACAAAATGTAAAATTTATAAGCCTAAAAACCAACTCAGTTTCTGATTCTGATTCAACTCAGAGTCTACTTGATTAAGCTACTTATCAAAGGAAACAATATTTTAGTTTTAAAATCATTTGTTGGTAAAAATCAGTCAATTTCTGGTCCAAATATAAACATTTTGAGTAATTATTCAGGATAGATTGAAGTGATGCATTATGCTCCTATAATGCAACCTACAGTCTAACATGCCTATTATTTTTCCTTCATGCTTTGACTCACTTGTCCACCTCATGTCAGACATAAACGCATCAAAATATCTCTCAGCAGGATAGGGACAGGACATTCCACCTTCTATATGACCCCTTCAGCCCTACTCGCTCTTGCTGTCTGGACAATTGCTCCTGCCCCAGCACTCCTCAGTGTACAACTGCTCTCGCAAGCATTTACAAGCTGCCGAGCCCACTGCCCTCCTGCCACACTAACAAAATTAGCATATTGTCCAGGGCTAAGTCAGCAGAAGTCAACCTCACACTCTCAGTCAATTAATCATAACCCTCACTGAAGCTGCTATTGAGATACGACCACTGAGAAGGGTGTTGGATGCTTAAAAAAGTGGATTTCATATGTTTGAAGCAAATGGTCGCACAATTTAATTACTAAATTAAATATGAAGGATCTGAATTACTATGTAGGATAGTTTAGCTTCTGTATAAAAAGTTTAATGGAAGGTTTTAACAAGGTGAATAATTATAGACCTGCGTCATTAAAAGAGTAAGAAAAAAAACATGAATTAGGCTGGGCATACATATTTTATATATATATATATATATATATATATATATATATATATATATAGGGAACTTTTAATGTAATGATGCCACTATCATATGAAAATGAGTGAGAGAGAGTGAGTGAGTATTATATTATTAGTAGTAGTAATTTTTTTTTTTTTTTTCTTCATTTTTTTATCACTGTTATCACTATTACTTTAAAGTGCACCTTAGCAACTTGGCAATGTAAAGAATGTAAAGAACAAAATTTGTGAGCCTTCACTTTCTTAGAAATAGGTTCCTTATCGCATCATATGATTTTGGATGATTCTACTGTGGAACAGACATTATGAAATGCGGAAAACTTCCACGCATCATTAAATACTTAAAACTGACAGTACAATGAAAACATTTGACAGCTGGTTGTGGTCCCTTGATGAACAGAAAGTCTGACCCAGGAGAGCCTCATGTTGCTGATCAACTCATCATTCAAACTTAGTCACATATGGATTCAAGAAGCATTTGATGGATATCCAAAGTTTGTGTGACTTTGATGTAGTGGTGTTGCTTTGGTGTACAGGAGTTGCAGGCTGGTCTCTTGAGAAAGTGTGTTAAAGTCAAATACATGGGATACGTGTTGAACACACTCGACTTTGGATGGACGACAGCGGGTGGGAATAGCACAGCTACGACTTCAATCAGAAAACACTACGCCAGTCAGAGCACCTTTCTCAGATGTGCCATGTTTGCCTTGTTCTTGCTTTGTAGAGTTTGTGCGCAGAGAGCAAGCCAGAAAATCAATGGCAAAAAATCCGAATTCTGAGATGGAAGCTTTGGGGGTGGCTGAGAGAGGATCAGAGCAAAAGGAATACAGCGAAAGAAATCAGAAGGAGTAAAATATCAAACAAAACTTTTTTCCCTCTTTTTTTTAAACACTAAGCATTGGAATGCAAAAAGAAGCTGGAATATTAATTTTGTGTCCAGTTAAAGGCCAGTAATGAATAGTGCTGTCCTGTGATTGTGAGTGGATGGGGGCACTGATTAAACGTTTGCTCTGAAAAGAAGAAGAAGAAGAAAAAGGTTTCATTAACAATGCAGTGCTGAAGAGAGCTTTTTAAAGTAATATGCCCGCACTATTTCATTCACTTCAGCACCGACTCTTCATTAAAGAGACTAGAAAACAGCTTGAGCTAGTAAATTGTGATTCTAATGTAAGGCTTCATACTGCAAGGTTTCTCTGTGTTCCTTCTGAAGCTCTAATCATTCAAGTGGACGGCAAAAAGTTTAGCTAATAAATGAATCCAGAGCTGCATTTAAAATCTGCAGTGACAGAGTTTTATATCCTGCCATAAGTTCTTTCTGGTTTGCAGACTGAACTATGAAATAGCTTCGCCTGAATTTAATTGGCTAGTTGAACATAGTTAGCAGAACACACTTAGGAACAAAAAAATGTAATCACCTATCCTAGTTTGTGACTTTCAGCTACACTCTTTGCTAAAGGGTATATAAAATCAATCACATAGCGTTACATTGACATACACAGAAAGTGCAATAACCATACTGAAGGGCTCAGTGACTTTACACGTTGCACTTTCATGGGCTGGCACCTTTGGCACAGCTTAGTTTTTGACACCAGCCCAACTGGATCTGCCCCAGTCAAGTGTATAAGAGTTATTAATTTGAAATGGAAGTATCTTGAAGGATTAGCTCAGTTATAAAATGGCAGACCATGCAAATTCACAGAGTGGGTTCACAAAGTGCTGAAGCACATAGTGGTTAAAAAGTCTTTTGCCTTTGCAACAGCAACAAGTCCAAAAACTATTTTCATTGTGAGCTTACGATCACAGTATGCAGTGCTTAACATTAGCAGGTCCTTAACCACTAGGTCACTGCTGACCCCACATGTTGGTATATGAGGGACTATAAGATCATACATGAAGCAAAGGGTACTTCTGTTGTACCTTCTGTTTGCTTTGGGCTCTTTGAGGAAAATGGTTTATTCTTCAGTATGAAACAACATTGCAAAATGGTTTCATTCAAACTCTGGTGCCTGTTTGAATACTTGTTTTGTTTTTCAGTCACGTCCTATGTGGCTGGAATTCACCAGAAATAAAGACTGTCATCCTTCAAAAAAAATAATAATAATAATGGCTGGTTCTTTACCGTGTGAGAAGAGCAATGAAATGTTACCAGGAGATCCTGT
Organism: Hepsetus odoe; assembly: GCA_017165825.1. Taxonomy (NCBI): domain Eukaryota; kingdom Metazoa; phylum Chordata; class Actinopteri; order Characiformes; family Hepsetidae; genus Hepsetus; species Hepsetus odoe. The sequence goes on along the minus strand of CM029388.1, from coordinate 11,967,267 downwards.
AGATTCTGTTAAGAGACACACTGTAGAACAGAGGTCATCAAATCGATAGCCTAAAATCAGTAAAATCTGATTTTTTTAATGTCAATTTAATGACCAGCTTTTGTATACAGGACATTTAATGGCTAGCAGGTTTTATCACCTATTTTTCCAGATTGAAGATTTGAAGATAGATTTGAAGACCTAAACTGTAAAACATGTGAGAAGATTCCATCCATTGCTAGAGACCGTCTCTAGGCCATGTACAACCAACATGGAAAAGTTTCTTTATGTCCCAATGCTCAGAAAAAGTTCACCCATGCTGATTTATGCAGTTTATCCAAGTTTCTGTCAGGTGTAATTGTCTGTGTCTTGCATCAACAGCCAAGAAATACAATGCATAGAGATACGGGAAGGTCGTTAATGACCGTAGTATTCATACAAACAAACTTTGCATTCTCATACACTCATAATTAGCATCCCCGACCTCTGTGCCATAACATGTGAAACAGCCCCAGGGATTAACAAGTATAAAGGGAGGTTTTACCTGTGAGCTTGTGAAATAAAGATGTCCACGGGGAGGTCAAAGCTGTTTGACCACATAGACTGTTTTTCACCTTCATCTCCAGGTCCAGCTGTGTGTCAGAAGTTGGAATCAGCAGTTTGCCTGGACTTGCTGGAAAGGACATCCTCTAACTCCTACTCTTTCAGGAGAATTGACCGATAGAAGACCAATCGCAGTAAAACACAGTGGGGCAATGGACTAGAAAGTATTTAAAGATGAATGTAATGCAGGCACACTATCATGAATGCCTCAGAAAGCTCCCATGACTTGTTTCCTTTAGGGCTTCAGAGAAAATGCACTGAGAGGTTTTCTCTCTCACTGTTTACAGTTGTAACAAGGCTGACAATTCAGCATTTTCTCTTTCTTTCACTATCCTTCTGTCTCTTTACATCTCCCTATTCATGTCTCTAAGTCACTCTCTATATACAGCCTTGCTCGTTCTCTCTCCTTCTGTCTATCTGCTTCTCTAAGTCTTACTATCTCTATGATTTAACTCTCTATCTCTCTGTGGTATAACCCTCTATCTTTCTTTCTCTGTCACTCTTTGCCAGTGTATGTCTCTTTCATTCTCTTTCAGTCTAATTCCATCTCTTCATTTCCTTGTGTTTTTCCCAAGCCATTTCCTTCCCTCTCTCAGCCTCATTTCTGTATCTTCCCAGATCTGTCACTCCTCCACTCGTTAAGTCTTTCTTTCTCTGTTTCTCTTCCTCTCTTTCTGTTTGTCTCTCTTACTGTCTTTCTGTGTCTCTCCCTCTCTCAGCCTGCAGCATCCTCTGACTCCTAACCTTCTGTTATTCACCTTTCCTATAGCTATGATCTTGCTAAAATGGATCAGCAGTCTTGGTTTGTGTAGTCTCACCTGTGAGCGAGAGGCAATCAGAAGAGCGTGGCGGTCTCCAAGGGGACCTTGTAGCCTCTCGCTGCTCAACAAAAAGCTGTGAGGCAGCGGCAGTGGAACAAAGTCACAGTGAACACCTTCCTGTCTCTGCCTTTGCTGTGTCACAACAGGCTGTAGAGCAACGCCAGGGGGAACAAACAAGAATGTGTTGCCAATTCATTCATCAAATGTGGTTTACCCCTGTGGACTTCTCCTCTGTGTGTGTGTGTGTGTGTGCCCGCCCTTCAGGCGTGCCAAGCTACTTACTGCTTCTACGTGAACTTGGTGCAAAAGTGGGTTCAGTAAAGTGTAACAGGACGAAGAATGTGTTTGCGTTCACTGATATACTTGCTTTAGATCTAAAAGGACAAGCCTGGCTTCTAACACATTAGCTGCATTGCATCTCTCTCTCTCTCTCTCTCTCTCTGCTGTGTGTGTGGGTATGTTTTGTCATGCCTCCTGTGTAGAGGGTGACATCCAGAAATGTGTGCTAACACCAGGCGCTTTGTCTCCAACTCGCATTAACATCTGTCTACTAATGCGGAAAAAAACAAAGTCACAAAATGTCGCACCAAATTAGATCACGGCAGAAAGTTCTGCAGCTTTATTTTCAAGTCTGCAACTTTTCTTTGCGTCTGATAAAACCAACATATGTCATATTAGCAAATGAGAGTTGGTTAATTGAACTAGGATAACTCTTTTCTAAAAGAACACCAGACATCTGCACACATTTACTTATTCCTTAAACATTTCCATCAAATTAACTTTGGGCTTGGATGAAATCACTGAAAGGAAACAGGATGCCTGGAGCAGCAATTTTCCTTCTCTCATTAACTATCGTTTATTTTGGTAAAATATTCATCCTGAGAATCACCTTCATTATTTTACTGATAAGAATATCAATGTCTAATTATTTACTGATGTGAATACTGGCACCTAATTATTGCCTCTTGTTGTTGTTTCTCAAATGTGTTGATTACAGAGTCTCCTTTCCCTTCAGCTGTTCCTTGCTCACAATGTAGAGAAAACATCACACTGCCTCCATTTGGAGGCTGACCTTCAAGAAAAAGTTTGACTTGATGCCTACTGGCTGCATAAAACTAATACCACACAGCTCAGACCATTTTCATAAAAAACTATTATGAGTAGTAGTAGTAGTAGTAGAAGTAGTATAATTTCAATATATTTTTGTCTGATTCCATGATTTATAAACTAATATGTGTAATGCTTAGGTGGGGTTGACCGGACATAAATGCCTGGAGCCGAGAGTCTGCAACTGAATTATATCATACATAACAATAAACGTGAATTCACACAAACACAAAACTCAAAAGGTCTACAAACAAACAGGGAATTCAAAGATGACGGATGCTCTGCTCTGACTCATTGGGATCATTGTTCCATTGAGCCAATGAGGCACACCTGACGTCCTAACGAGGCGCCAGGTGTGCCCAGTCAGGGCAGAGCGCCGCAAACTGTGTCAATATGAAAGCTCCCTCAGCGTATTCATATTAGAGGTCTACACATCTATGAACCAAGCCCCAACTTTTCAAGCCAACAGAACACTAATGAAGCTGCTATCTCTACATTCATAATACTGTTTTAAGTATCACAATCAATGTTTTTTTATTATTTTTTCCAGGAAAACAACAGCAACACCCTCTCCTGATCAACAGAAAGGCCTAGCCTAATCTAAGCCAGATGTTGCACTTGAAAAATGTCCCTAATCCCATCAAAACCACTGATTAATCAGACGGCATCAAGTATATTTAATATTACATTGTGTTAAAGCAGCCAGTCTACTGGCTTTAAAGGTAATGTACAGCTGATGACTATGGATTAAGTTCTGATTTCTCGTGCTGTTTCTCTATTTGAGGGTGGGAGTTTTTGATGTCAGAATGTATAATAAGTAAGTTGAATCTGCACCTTACATAGTGTAGCTGAAAGACAGAAAAATAATGAGCTGGAGCTTTTAAAGGACCAATAATATCCTCCCTTCTGTGTGAACAAAGCCCATCTGAGAGTTTGCTCTGCTGTCATCATCTCATTGTCTCATGATGTTCAACATGTCACTGAATCAAGCACTTATTGAGTGTTTGTGTGAATATGTTCAAGCACAAGCTCTCCATCTACTGCACTGCCATGTCTCCAATCCACTCTGTATCCACATCTGGCTCTTAGCCAGTTGTGTACAATGCACAGTCCTGAACACACCATCGACAAGAGGTTTGGGGTTTTACAGCAACAGCAGGACAGTAAATAAATAGAGATAATCTGTCTTCTTTTCATTTCTAAACTAGTTTCTGATAAGGAGAATTATACTGTTAATTCATATGAAGACGACACATGAAAGGAATGGCACAACAACATGACATCTTCAGACATTATCACACTTAGGTAGAAAAATTAATACATCACCCAGGGCAAGTACATTTGAATACTAAACTATGCATTCTGCAGTTTTTGATGTGGCCTTGTTTTTCATATTAGATAGATGTGTCATTAGATCAAAGTTTGGATGATGCTGATGGTTCTTCAAATCAGTCCAAAATCTTACAAAGGGCTTGAGCTGGGTGGAGATCTGGTGACAGCAAAATAATTTATTTCATTTTTATCCTCATCAAAATGTTCAGCGATCCCTTGTGTCCTGAGGTTGGGGGACATTGTCATCCTCAATATCAATCCCATCATGCAACATTTAGAGATCAAGCGTTCAGACCTCTCTTCACATATATGTCACCTATGCACTTAGCAAGTGATGAAGAACATAGACACAGATGACAGATGTCTTCCACACACCCGTTCTGCCCCACTGATCTCACAAATGTATAATTATGAGGCCTATATGCAGAGAAATTATTTCTATATGTGACTGTGCATAGCCTATTCTTGCTAAGACAGTCTAATTACATTCTTTCCTGACATGCTTTCACTTAAGGATCAGCGTCTTTTCTTTACATATTACACTAATGCACAACTATCGCAGTCAGTGAAGACGTGCCAAATGCAGATGACACTTTAGTCAGTGCTCCTGTTACAACTCTAGCTTGTTGAGCAATCTCAAGCTGAAGCTACTGCCATCCTTGCAGCAATAATGAAGCCTTTTTTCAAAACCAAGGTCAACTCGCCCTGCTCCATGCCACAGAGCATGGTAAGATGTTAATATTTTCCATGTTGTAACATGTAATACACCTGTCTGGAAGCACTCATTATGTTTTCCACTCAGAATTAATTCAGATTTTTCCTTTTATTTTTTTAACCGTCAGTTGGTGTGCATGTTAACACACTAATATGGGGAACCCTTCTTCAGTGCTGTTTGACATTCAGTTTTCCAAGCCCTGCATTGCAGCATTAAGAGTCCTAATTAGAGATGAAAAACACCTGAGGAGTAAGAGGTAGCTTGCCAACCTTCATTTGCACACACACACATACACACACACACACACACATATATATATATATATATATATATATATATACCATATCTCTCTCTCTCTTACACACACAAACACACACACACACACACACACACACACACACACACACACACACACACACACACACACACACACAGAAGAGAGAGAGAGAGAGAGAGAGAGAGAGTCTGTTTTAACAGTGTTTGTCAATTAATAACGACAATGTGGGGAAAAAAGATTTTTTTTAAATTCTAAAGTGTGAACTGTTCATCAAGGAAAGTCATTCTACATCAGCCCTTGAATCTTGTCAGCCTGTGCTACACTAAAGTAACCCACATCATACACATTCAGCAGGTCTCCTTTATTTCAGACTAAAAGGCAGTCAATTAATAAAAGCCTCTACTTTCAGTCCCCAGTCCTGCTTCTGGGTGTATTGTTACTACCCTCTAGTGGTGGCTTAAATTTTTTTACCAGTAGTAATAACCAAAGGATATCCTTTCTTCAATATTTATGGCCTGTTTAAAATGATAATCCATCATTATGTACTAAATATAACATAAATTATTCTAAATAGATGGACTGATGTAATGGACAACACCCACTTTAATGCAGATTTAAAACATCCTCCAACATTAACCTGACCCCTGTCAGCTACAACCACAGCATATGGTTACCACACCCAGTCATTTCCCGCACTCACTCTCTAAATCATTTTCTTAGCTACTTGTCCTGAAAAGTCATTTCCCTTACCTTAACAGAGAAATGTAGACTCGAAGTGCACTTATATAAGAAGGCAATGGGCAGGTTCCTCTAATGAGACTACTGATTGTGAGGTTAAACATGCTGAAGTGTTTCTTTACAGAATTCACTCCACACTTTGCCCAAAGCTTAATAAAGCTTAACTTTACAACCTGTTATTATGGAAAAACAAATTTCACTTATTTTTTGAGCTGCTTTTGTAAACAATTAAAAACATGTCAGCTGTCCACTTTATATATGCAAACTAATCTACCAAAGTAAAAGCAAATACTTTTATACAAAACTGCCTATTCTGCCTACAATTCAACACTCACTCACACTGAAGTGGCTTTCTGAATGATATACAATATTGGGTAGCCAATCAGAATGGAGGTATTTTACATGTTACATATGAATCTTTACATTTACAACATTTATGAAATGCTCTTACCCACAGTGACATGTTTCCTAGTGACAGGGTCTCTCTGGAGTAACTTGGGGTAAAGAGCCTTGATCAGAGATAGTGCTGGAAATAGGATAGGAAACAGAGCCAGGATTAAATGCTCAAAATCTTGATCCACAGCTAAGTTACCTACCTTCCTTGTTCTACGCTTAAAATGACGCTATAGGGTGGTGGTGGTCTAGTGGTAGGGTACTTGCCTCTAGGACCTCTGGATAAGAGGTCCCAGTTCCGAGATCCCACCTCTACTTTTCTGCATCACTGGAGTCCCCTGGTAAGACCCTTAACCTGAGTTGCTCAGAGGACTGTCCTGTAGTAGGACATGTAAGTCGCTCTGGATAAGAGCGTCAGCTAAATGCAGTAAATGTAAATGTAAATGACAGTGACACATAAAGCCTGTTAAATGTTAAATGCATTATGATTTTGGAACATAAACAGACACAAATTTCAAAAGGAAAAAAGGCTTTGGGCCCTTTAAGCTTTTTCATTCTATGGATTGAGTGTGTCTTCATCCTGCCTTCATTCTGATGCAGCGTCTTTTTTACCTTGTTTTCTACTCCTCACTCCTTCAGCCCTGCCTTCCTTCTGTGCTCCTCCTTCCCTCCATCATATCTCTCCCGCACTCGTACTCGCACACACACACACACACACGCACACGCACGCACGCTCAGATATATATCTGCAGGGTGTGAGTGAGTTATGGCTCTCTCTCCTCTGGCCCTGTTATGCGGCGATACGGATGGCCACTTCCTCATCATGCTTTGTTTTGTGTTGTGCCCGTGGGCAGAGTGGCCAGGCAGAGTATGGATGAGTCCAATATCTCAAAGCCCACTCCTTCGTTCTCTCTCTCCCTCTCTCATCAATGCTGTACTACAGCAAATTGCCTCCACAACCTTTCCATCCCTTCTGCCTGGAATGGATATGTGGGCATGCGCTCTGAGAGAGGGGGGACGCAAGTGACAAAGATGGACAGAGGAAATGAGACAGAGAGAAGCAGAGCGAAAGAGATACAGAAAATGAATGAGGCCGGCTAATAAAAACAGTGAGAGAAAGAGTGAAACAGAAAGAAAGACAGAACTAGACAAAGAGAAATAGAAATAGGAAGCAAGATAGATAGAGGGGAGAGAGACAGATGAAAGAGAGAGAGAGAGAGAGAGAGAGGAAGCGGCTTGAGCGTGCGAGCAGAATCAAATCAACAGATATGTTGCAGAGAAGAGACAACATGACAATGCAATCTAACTAAAGCATGAGTCTAGCAGGAAAAGAAAGACAGAGAAAGAAAGAAAGAAAGAAAGAAAGAGGAGGGAAAACAGAATGGAGAGAAAGATCTATCGCTTTGCTCGTAAATGCACTTGGCAATAGCGAGACCCTGAGATTCATGCCAAGAACAGGGCGACTGAAATGCAAAGATAGGTTAAGTAACATGGTACACAAAGATCTGCTTAGCTGTCAAGCGCATAGAAAAGATATTATTGTGTGTGTGTGTGTGTGTGTGTGTGTGTGTGTACCCACGTATACATTAGGTGTGTGTGTGTGTGTGTGTGTGTGTGTGTGTGTGTGTGTATGATATGTATGAGAGATTTCAGTTTGCCTCCCCTGCTGAGTAAGCACTGCCATAATCTTGCAACTCCACTTCAAAAAGCTTCCTACAGACTAAGCCAGCACACACACACACACACACACACACACACACACACACACACTCAGCCAGTAAAGCCCAGTCCTGCTGCTCCATTCACATGTCCATTGACTGCTTTATGACTTTCTCTACAGAAATCATCTCTAAACTGCAAGCATGTTTGCATCAGCCAGCGTGTTCTTGAGTAAACAGAATCTCATTAAGTCCCAGTATGGGATTCATCGAGCAGCAGGGATGAGGAACATTAAACATCATCCTGCATAATTACACCAGTTAGCATGCTACGCTAAACCACAAGGCACTCACTTCCAGCAACAAAAAAAACTTCTTACACAATGGTGGGCTTCTGAACAGTTAGGCCACTATGGTGTATATAAGTGAGTGAGAGAGAGAGAGAGAGACTAAGTTTCAGTGATGTTCATTGTGATGTTTGATCTTTCCATTTCTTTTCTTTTTCCTTTTTTTGTTTCATTTTTGGTTCATAACCAATACAACACAAAGTCTGATCTAAAAGAGAGCATGTCAGTTTTGTTTTCTAATACTTGAGCTGCATCCTTCAATGGACAACTGACAGAAGTGGCAACTCATTAGTCAAGCCTGTCCGGTGCTTATGAGTGGCATGCTTTTCTCCTTCTCTTTACTCAAAAACTCTTTTGTTCTCTCATCCATTTCCACTGCACCTGTTCTCTTCTAAATATCTGGGTAAACATTATGAGCCAAAAAAAGGATCTTCAGGAGGTACACAAAGGGTTTGGCTGTCACACTATTTCACTCTGGCTCTCATATCTTGTAAATAACTGGCATCAGCCATAACTAGATACATTTAAAAACTCAAGGTGTCCTGTCTTTTAATGTTTCTTGAATAGACATGATGAGACATGCCTAGACTTGAATAGGCATTGCTATAATCATAGCTATAAACCCAATGTTTATATATAAATAATAATAATAATAATAATAATAATAATAATAAATATATATATATATATATATATATATATATATATATATATAATCAGTCCCGCTAGCACAGCTGTAATCATTGGTAGATTACATGATATGATGATAACAATGGAAGAGAGACAGACCATCATCACACTTAAAAGTGTAGGTCTTTCCTAATGAAAAATTGTGAGGAAAGTCAAGGTGTCAGTGAGTACAGTCTTCTTCACCATCAATAGGCACTCAGAAACTGGGAGAACTTTGACAGGAAGAAGTCTGGCAGACCCAAAGCTACAACAGCATGAGAAGACTAGTTTCAGAGAGTCAGCAGTTTGCATGATAAGCGGCTCAAAGGACCACAGCTTCAAGCACATTTAATAATGGTCGTACTAAGCAAGTCCCAGTTTGAACTGTAACAAGAAGACTTTGAGTTGCAGGTCTGACAGGTCAAGTTGCAGCAAGAAAGCCATTGCTAAGATGTCAGAATATGAAAAAGAGGCTTGCCTGGGCAATGAAACATTGTTAATGGACTACTGAGGACTGGAAGAAGGTGTTGTGAACAGGTTAATCAAAATTTGACATCTTTGGTTTATCACACAGGATTTCTGTACACTGTCGAGTTGCCGAAAGGATGGTACTTCAGTGTGTGACATCAACTGTTAAAAATAGAGGAGGAAGCGTGATGGTTTTTGGCTGTTTTGCTGGATTCAGGGTCAGTGACTTACAGTACAGAGTGAGGGACACCCTGAGCCAAAACAGCATTTTGCGGCACCATGCAGTACCCTCTAGTATACGCCTATTTGGTCAGGAGTTCATCCTACAGCAAGATAATGATCCCAGAACTACTTTAGGAAAAAAAGAAAAAGATGGTACTCTTGAAAACATGTCCTGCACAGTCTCCAAACCTAAATCCCATCGAACTGGTTTGGGAAGAACTGGACAGAAGAGTGAAAGTAAAACAACCTTTAAGTGCCACAAATTTATGGGGACTTCTGCAACTGAGTTGGGAAGAACTTTCTAGAGAAGAATTGATTTCCATTGTAGAAAAGATGCCACAGGCTGTTACATCCACCAAAGGTGGCTACTTTGATGAGTCAAAAGTTTAGAATATTTTGGTTTATATTTTGATTCCATCTTTTCTTCTTTCTCTTTCGGCTGCTCCAGTTTAGGAGTCGCTACAACGCATCATCAGTTCCCATTTCTTCTTGTACTCTGCATCTTCCTCCTTCAAAGCAACCACCAGCATGTCCTCTCTCACGACATCCATAAACCTCCTCTTTGATCTTCCTCTTTTCCTCTTTCTTGGCAGCTCCATCTTCAACATCCTCCTACCAATATAATCCTCATCTCTTCTCTGGACTTCCAACACAACCTTGCTTCTCTAACTTTGTTTCCAAAATGTCCAACCTGAGCTGTCCCTATAAAATATTCATTTCTAATCGGGTCCTACTCACTTTCATTACTCTCCTCTCTAGAGCATATCTCCATCTCTCTAGGTTCTCCTCAAGCTGCTGTCTACTCTCACTGCAGATCACAATATCATCAGCAAACATTATCATCCAAGGGGGACTCCTGTCTAACCTCGTCCTTCAACCTGTCCATTACTATTGCAAAAAAGAATGGGCTCAGTGCTGATCCTTGATGTAATCCAACCTCTACCTTAAAGGCATTCTTACTTCTACTGCAGATCTCACCACTGTCACACTGCACTCATACATATTCTGTACTAAATTTACATTGTACTACATTGAACCACTGTACTACCCTAACATACTTCTCTGCAACACCAGACTTCCTCATACAAAACCACAACTCCTCTCTAGGCACTCTGTTGTATGCTTTCTTCAAGTCCAAAAAGGCACAATGCAACTCCTTCTGACCTCTGCATTTCACCATCATAACTCTCAGAGCAAACATTGCATCTGTGGTGCTATTTTTCTGCATGAAACCATACTGCTGTTATACTTGGATTCCATTATTTATTTATTAACTTAAATTGTGTATTTGTTCTATGCTTTCATTCCAAAGTATAATGAGGTATTAAACTGCACTGAATTTCAATTTAAAAAAATGGAAAAATTGGGTTGTTCTAAAACTTTTGACCGGTAGTGTGTGTATATGTATGTGTTATATAATGTGTGCATATAATGTTTTTGGCTCCCATTTGCAGTTCAAGAGCTTTGGAATATCCTTCAAGAAGCCTTGAGAAACATCCCTGAAGACGATTTAAGGAAATTGCCAGAAATGGTGACCATAAAAATTGATTACAAATACCACTCTTTGTGCATACAACATGTATGTTTGCACATGTTGCATTACATCACTAGCAAAATATAAAGAAATGAGGGGTGCTTCAAGACTACTGTACTATTGTATATATTTAATGGCTAGTCATTAATCTAATACTTCATGGATGGTCTAAACTATAGTGCCATATCAGGCCTTGTGATCTGAAGCCCCAACCAATCAGAGACTTAACATAAACAGAAGTTTATTTCTGTTGCTTCTGTTTTGTACTAGTAAATAGTTATGTGAACACAAGCTTTGTGCTGGTCTGTATGTTCTGTAGAAATGTATAATAAGCATGAATGGACCAGGCCACCCCCCTCACTACATAATAGATTTTAAAGCTTAATAAAAATCTCATTTCTAAATCTTGTCTCTAGGGCAATGTATATTACACATTCATAAAACACAAGGAGAATTAAATGTGATTTACACACACACAAAGAGGAAAGGTCACCAGTATATAAAAAATTCCCTCTTAGTCAGGACTGTCATTCCATTTAGAAGCCACAGATTTGTTTGCAGTGCAATTTCTAACACTCTTTTTTTCCCCCCCAACACACAAGCAGTGTCAGAAATGGAATTAACAGCTTAAATGCCCATGTTATTCTTCCACCTTAGGGCTAGTCCTACTAGACAGATCATTTTTGGCTGCTTGACTATTAATTATGAATTTGTGAAAGCGTGGTCAGCTGAGATGACTTACCTTAAATATCCTGATATAATTTACAACATTATAATGTAATATGATGATAGAATCAGACTAGAAAATGTAATGTACAGAAAAGTATGTTACATTTTCTAAAACATAAACATTTTATTGCAATATAGAAGTTATCTGAAAAGGTGCAGATGGTCATGGCCAAGTTTCAGTCTGCTCAGTTTTAAGCACTATTCAGGGAATCTCAGAAAGCAGAGTTGTTCAATCCATCTCATTTTCCTTTTGAATAGGAGATTTATCCCTTCCTCAACTTCAAAAGCTTCCTCTTCTTTTCAGGCAACCTTTCTGCATAAGTATGGAAAAGTGGTGAAAAAGAGACAGAGAGTGAAAGAAAAAAATAAAAGAAGTTAAAATAGGAAAACCTTTGTTATAAGTAGTAGTAATAGTAGTACTAGTAGTAGTGTTATTATTATTAATATTAATAACAATAATAATGCTAATAATAATAACAATAATAATCATCATCATGACTAATCATAACAAATCCTTTTTTTCCAGACTCTTCGATATTGTAAGATATCCACCATATTTTAGTAGAAAACAAATTTAGTCTTTGTGTGATTCCACTAGAACTTGGAGAAGTTTCAGCATGTCTCTGTCATGCCCTTCAGACACTAGTCTAAAGGATTTCCATATTGCCAGTTTTGCTGAGAAAGAGAGAGCAAGATAGAGAGAGAGAGAAAGAGAGAGAGAGAGAGAGAGTCACTTAGGATTGTTTTTTTGTCTCTATAGCTGTCAAATCATGACATGAGCCACAAATGCTGTCTCAGCACCTACTGAGAGCTTCTGTTTTAGTCTTATTATCTCTCTCTCTCACTCCCTATTCTCCCTGCATCATCTTTCTCTGTGTTTCTAGCAGTGAACCAGAAAAGCGACTAATTTAAATGACTGATTAACCTGTCTCTTTTCTTTTGAGTGTCTGAGTGCCATCTTTTTTCATATCATGAACTAAAGATCAAATTCTTACTTTATACTTTTCCATCAGTATAGAAACTAAGCAATAAAAATAAGACTGTGTAGATTCAGGTAATTTACACATTGTCTAGAGACAATGCCCAATGCCACAATGCCCTCTCTCTAGATACTGACACTGATAACTGTTTTTTTTCCCCCTTTAAAATATTAAGATGTTCATTTACCATGCTTGCACTGCCAGCCAACTCTATACTAAGGATGTCCTACAGGAAGACAAACAGTACATAGTTAACATCGTGGCACCCAAATACATTTTTTGCATGTAGTTACAAAAAAGAATAAGCTTCATCTTAAAGTGCAGATCACAAAATGTAAACCTCTATGGTACTTAGTTCCTAGCTGTTAATGTTAGTCCACATTTGTCAATCATATGACAACCCTTACTTGCCTCTATGCATGTTGTTTGAATTGAAAGGATGAGATTTTCTGGGGTAGATTTGTTACAAAATCAGATTGAAAGGTGCCTTTTTCCTTCTGATATCCAGGTAAGCAATCTCAGAGCCATATCAAGGCTTGCCACTTTGCTTTTAATTGGTTCCTGTTTTTTTTTTTTCTTTCAGGGTATTAGATTAATAAAAGCCCTATGTGAAAATATCGTAGAACCACCACTGAGATGGCTATATTACATGCAGCTTGAGGAAAGCATAGCTCTGTAATTAGATCTACTGTATATGAGTTGAGGGAGCACAGTAGTCTGAGCAGATCACTGTCTGCTGTCTCTAACCGAATAGAAAAGTTCAACCCCAGCCATAGACATCCACAATATTTTGTCTTCCAGTAGTATAATTTGATGTTATCTGTTTTTATGACACACATACACGAACATGCACGCCTATCCAACTCCGTGCTACTCCTGCAATCAAAGACCTTGATTTCAGTACACAAATTCCCATTCACCCATCCCATTTGTGAAAGCAAAAACTGATCTGCTGCCTCGCCCTCAATTCGATCTTTCCTTGCTTTGAATTGAAAGGTTTTCCTGCAAGACATAGCCCTGTAAACTGCATTCTGTCTGCAACCTGACAATCAGAGTTCATTTTGTTAGGATATCCTGTGCTCAGTTGCTTTTTGTATAATAAAGTTTAAGAATTGTGGCAAATTCATTGCAGTTTCCAGTCTGAATAGCTTCCAGCTGTAAACCCAGTGCTATTTAGCTGATCTAAACCCCAATCTAACCTTCATTAGTTATAATACATTACAATGGGAGGCTAAGCTTATCTTGTAAATCCTGTCTAGCTTGGTAATAATACTATAGAATAATGCTAATAGAGAACACTACAGAATAATGCATTCTCGAGCAGAGCAGGAAGTGGGCGATTAAATCCAGTACTGGAGCAGAAGGAAGTTCCACAAACAAGCATTAACAAAAACTGAAGCAGAAGCCAGACCTAGGACCTGCAGATATAGTGTAAATGTATATGTATTTACACTTATTCAGTGGTGGCCTAGTAGTTAAGGAGTTGACCCCAGGATCAGAAGGTCATAGTTTTAATCCCAGAGCAGCAGGTTGCCCTGAGGTACCCTTGAGCAAGGTACCATCCCTATCACTGCTCCTCAGGTGCTTTTTCAATGTCAGCATGACAAGGATAGTCACTTTCACTTTTCATTTGGCAGGTGGACAATAAATCAGAGGACTATTGTCTCATTTTCCTAGCAAAATATAAACAGAATAAACTTGGTACACAAAAATATTACCTCTGGTTAAAATAAAGCTGACAAATTTTTGCAAACAAAAATATATCCAATTATATATACAGTGTATATTTAGATTAGGCCTGAGAAGGTGCTATAATTTATAAGCACCAACATTGCAAATGCTACAAACATGAAAAAATGCAGTTGTATCAAACAAAATTAATAAAACATTGGCTTCAAATCATTAGCCTATGTTTACACTGGCACGAAGACAGGACCATGGTGGTCTTAACCATGCCCCGGTTTTAAATTCCATCAATGTATATACATTAAAAATGAATAATGTCCTGTATATCAATTTCCTAAAAAACATTCCTTCTCCCTTTCAAAGAGTCAAATTTGTTTTAAAACCCATTAATGTTTATGCATGTGTTCTGAAGACTATGTGTAGGGAGTCCTCTATAAGCATGTGCTGACAGCTTTTTATCATAATTTGAAACGTCCAGCTGCCTTTAACAGTCCATCAAAATTTCATGACATACATTTTTTGGGGATGATAATGGTTCAAAATGATCCTTTAATGTACATTGAAAGTTGTGAATGTTTCTTCCTTCTGCAAATTTACTTTTCTGGAGTTAAAAGGCTTTTTTTTGTGACAGATGATTTGCTCTTGAATGTGCATTTTCATTACTGTCGCCACTGTCTGAGTGCTGCTAACTGCAGTCAGAGGGCCTCTTTTTCATGACATTTCTAATATGGCTCATTTTGTGCCAGGTAGACCATGGTAGACATTCATTCTTTGCTCTTGTGGCTTTAGGAGATGAAGTTAGACTGTGATGAAAAGAAAAGCTTTACACTTCTATCGGTGTCTTTAAGGGCAAGCCTTTCAGTGGTCCTAATGACCTTTAATCAACACAACTGCTGCTTGGCAGATATAAACCTGAAGCAGTGCTGAGGTGTTGAGAAAGACATAGTCTGTAACTTGCTGAATCCCTGAAGGGATGTTACCTGATGAATCTGCATTTCTGCCTTTTAGTTTGTTGCTAACTCATCAGGATGCAGGTGAGAAACATTCTTGCAGGCCTTTATAAGAGCTTCTTTTTAGCTTTAATCTAATAGCTTAGCATGGCATCCTGCTTTGCAAAAACAGGCTTAACCTAAAGAATTATTCCTCTATTACTTCGGAAGCAAAGTTCATATTGTAACCCTCAGAGATTTCCAAAGCCATGCATTTATAAATGTACTTTTTACTACAGCAAACGTCTATTTGGAATAACAATTAGCTGCGGGTAGTCTGCAAAGAACAATGCTTTGGATTTTATATGCAGGGAAGTGAACAAACTTAATGGACTTTAAAATGGGCAAAGTGCACAGAATCACTCATTAATGGAATTCCTCGCCTTGGCTGCACACGTTTTAGAGTAAAGGTCAATGTGAAATGTCAGCACGACACTGGAAATAAAGTAGCCTCCACTTTTATATTGCACAAACACATGTCACTCAGACAGAGTCAGTGAAATATGTTTTAACACCCATGCACACACTGGAAGAGCATTGTCACTTTTGTGGGATTGTGTCAACTGTCTTCTGTTCTGAACTCTGAAAAACAGTGAATTAACCTGGTTCAAATGTACTCAAGTTCTACATGACAGAAATATTTCATATCAAGGCAATTACTTTCATCTTGATTTGTACATTTCCATTGAAAGCTTTTAGCAGACGCTCTTATCAACAGAGCAATAGTCCACATATGTTCTTCATTTTTGTAACCTAGGTAAAAATCAGCAGGTAGCATGCTTACACACCCTGTCAATGACAAGGCAATGCAATAGAAGTCAATATCTACACCAGTATAGGTGTAGAATAGGCAGGTCTTCAGATGATGCTTGAAGACAGGGCCTGTTCAAGGGGAAGTCCATTCCACCACTGAGGAGTCAGGACTGAGAAGAATCAATGTGTGTCTTCCTCTTCTTCTAAGGACAGGAAATTTAAGACAGGCAGCATTCTTGTGCAATTGTGCTTGGTGATTTACAACATTTTATTCAGGAACAACCCATAAAAAAAAGAGCCAGTTCATCGGTTTTGGTCATAACTATTCAAGTTAAAAATGACTTTTAAATAATGCAAATTTCTTTTAATGCTCATATTGCAAATATACTGACATGTAACATGTGTAAAAACATTCTATGCTGTGTTTGTAACAAATTTATAAACATATATTTTACTGTTTATGTATAGTTTTCTAGACTAATTTACAGTTATCAGTAGAATCCATAGACCTGCCACTGTTTACCACTTGATAGAAACCCACTTAAAAGACCTGCTGTTATTCAATCACTGGTTGGTTGGTTGGTTGGTTGGATGGGATTTCCAAAAGGACTATACAGATGTTTTCCCTCATAGAAAATTTAAAGTAAATCTTTCAGCCAGTAAACATAAGGTTACATGTGCAAAAAAGGCCATTTAACATAAGGTTAAATGTGTGTGTTAAAAGTACAAACTGAGGTAATGTTAATTGCATCATTAGAAAGGCCCCTTAAAATCTGTGCTTGGCCTTCATGAGCACTGCCAGAAAAACATACCCATGACTTTCAATTCATTCAATTTCTTGACATTACTCAAGTCTTATTACTCACCAAGACTACACAGACAGCCTTGATTTTATTTATCTCTGTCTTATTCATAATGCATATCATCCATGGCTATATTTTTTAAACACAGCCTGCAGTGCAATCCATTCATTATTAATAACTCAAAATCTTAAATCTTAAAACACTGTCTAAAGTCATAGGTACCCTAATACAATAATGCTAGTGGCTAAAATGGGATGTACTGAGAGCAAGAATGTGTAACTTATGTTAAATTTTGGAATGAAGCAACATTTGTATGGTTATTATAATTTTTATTAAGTCCTTCCCATATTAATTACACCATTTATTATACAATTAAACAGAACAGACTTATTCACCCATGTAACTTAGATATAGTCTTATATGCAGTAGGACATTTTCAAAGTTTTAGATAAATTATCATAATCCACTTTTGTAGACTTCATGTAGATATATGAACTAAATATAAGGATCAGTAATAACAATAATAGTTTGTTTTTTGTTTTGTTTTTTTGTAAAAAGCCATTTAGAAAGTTAGGGCCATTTTTATGGATCCTGAAATGATGTATCTTTTTTTCCTCTGGCTTGCCAGACAGGTCAGGCGAGGATATTTCATTCATTTGTTTATCAGCTTAACCTGAATAAGGTTGCGGGAGGTGCTGGAGCTTATCCCAGCACACATATAGTGGGAGGAAACCAGAGCACCTGGAGGAAACCCTTACAGCCAAGGAGAGAATAAAACTCTGCACTGAAAGGTCCCCAGGCATCCTGCCTGGGAATCAAAACTGAAACTTTCTCACTATGAGGTGACAGCACCAGCCACTGCATCGTAATGCCCAGGTCAGGAAGTCTCAAGATTAAATTATGTAAAAACAAACACACACAAAAGCACAAATACAGACAGCTGGAAAGATAATATAACAGGAAAGAAGAAAGAGGGCTGCTGTGAGGAAAAGGGATAACTCCAAATAAAAAGCAGAGGACAGTGAGTAGAAGAAGAGAACTCCATGAGAGAGAAGAAGAGAAAGCAGAAGAAAGGGGGGTGGAGGGGGATTGGAAGAGCCCCTCAGGCATGCTGACTGTTTCTGCCACGTTTAATTCACTCCCCTAATTGCACGATAACTGCCTTCATACCCACACACTTTTCCCTCTCCAAATGCAGGCCTTGATCGCACCAAGCCAGCCACCCAGCGTCCGTTAACAAATTCAGTTTGTCTGTTAGTTGGGTACAAATTGAACACAGCAAGAAACCTCCTAAAACCCCATCAAGAGAAAGACTGTGTTTAAAATGGGAAACATTCAATAACATTGAGAGCCTGCCTAGGGGGCTTGATTTGCCAATCAGCTCACTTTCGCTACGTGAAAAGGGGCTCATCAAAGTGTCCAGATGTTGCTCATGCAATTCCATGTGCTTTTTTATTTCTCTGTGAACAAAGCAAGGCCTTTCTTTGATCCTAATTATGATTGAAGCAGTCAATCCATGTTCAAACGATCAATTTGTGGTTGTGGTAATGTTAACAGGGAACACGCAGTATAAAAAATAAATATATATATTTTTTTTTATACTGCGTGTTAGATATGTCATTTTCCCTATATATATATATATATATAAATAAATAAATAAAGAGTGAGCGAGAGAGAGAGAGAGAGAGAGAGATAGTCGAAAAGTGCCTAACCAGCAGCCGTGATTGTACATCAAAAGGCATTTGTTCAGCACTGCTGCAACCACTCAGGTGCAGTATTATTAATGAAGCAGATTTTCTTTTAGAAGCTCATGTGAACATGTGGGTCTGATGCAATAAAAACACTGAATTTGTGTTCTTTAGTGACTCTGTGCAAGACATCTTTAATACCACACCACACTTGGAAATGCAATCAAAAAAACAGAATGTGCAATCTAAGCATATATTTAGTGTCCAGTCATTACGGCTTATACAAATTCACAGAAAGTATCTATGTTGTGATTTATCTAAAGACTACTGGATTTAATTAGTGACAGTTATGCTGAACTGTGTGAACTATCATGGCACCATGAAATAATTGCTCTAAATCTGATCTTTAAAATCTATAATTTAAACACAACCAGTGGAGTGACTGAAGTGCTAATCAGAATGTTTAGTATGAATAGAGAGACCTTTAAAAAATAAAAACTTAACACATTGGTTTCAAAAATGGATTTGAAATCTCTGGTAAAATCTAACAAACATCACATAAATAGTTTGTCTTGTTTTGATCAAATTTTACCTCAAAAAAATGTATTTCAGGTTACACAAGCCTACATCCTTAATGAGGTTAGACTTTTCCTGCTTGCGGCTTATCATGCAAGCCAGTTGGCTATTTTTATTGAAGGGTGTGACTTTCCCTATAAACAGATGTTGCTTTCAACACTTCAGTTAAAACTGTTAAAATTAAAACTGTTAATGATCTTCTCCTTCATAATGTCTTTGATAGAGCCTACCAACATCAGATAATATATCAGATCTTAGTTCTAGACTCGGCGTTATGCCTTATGCTTTATTTGATGCACACTTTTAATGTCATTGAAATGAGAGAAATCTAATGGGACAGGAATTTTATTGTTCAGATCCTTTAATAATAGTATATAACAACATGAAATGAAATGAAATGAAAGTGACAACTTGTCATTGTGAAACACAGCACAACGTACAGTGAACTGCAACAAAATACAGCCTCTGCATTTAACCCATACACACACGTGCAGCAGGGGGCAGCTATTAAAGTGCCCAAGGAGCTGGGTGATGGGGCCAGTGATGGGGATGGTACCTTGCTCAAGGGTTCCTTAGGGCAACCTACTGGTCTGGGATTTGAACCCATGACCCATGATTCTGATCCTGGGCTCTGATCCCTAACAATTTGGCCACTGCATAAATACATAAATAAATACATTTCTAGAATCTTTTCTCAGAGGAATAGAGAGCTTCGTTCTGTTGAACCTGGAAAGCTTGGTTGTCTAGAATAACTAGCTATCATTGGGATATGTTTGAATAATTTGGATTCATGAAAATCCACTTTCTCCTCCATCTGTACATGCGGTGGCTCTGAGCTTCATTACCTGGAACAGGAGGCATATCTAATGATATAATGTATCATATCAATGTACAATGTCAAAAGTTTAGACCTCGCATTTATTTTTCAGACTTTTAATGCATTCAATTTCTATCGCCAATATATGTACAATATATCTGTTAATTCATTGAAAATAAACTACTGATTTATTAGGATATTTTAGGATTCTTGCAACTGAGCTCTGTAAGAGCTAGGTATCCTCCTTCTGTTGGTGGTACTCGAGATGCTTTTGCAACTTGATTGGCATCAGCTTGCTTGCATTTATTGAGCATCATTAGGTAGGACATAAACTTCTCTATATCTAGTTGATGGTGTATAAAGAGTGAAAACTAAGCAATAATGTCAAGGGAATTGTCCATAGGCCTGCAAGAGAGAACTGTGTCAAAACAATGATCTGTGGAAGGATACAGAAATGTTTACGCAGCATTAAAAGTGGCCAAGAGCATAGTAACCTTCATTAGTCTCTAATGGAAAAGCTAGATAAACAAACAGCCTTCTTACATACAAGTATGCTTTAACACAAAAAGACACACAAAGTGAGGACTCAAGATTGCAGGTCCTTGATCAAATAGGTAACCAAAAACCCAGTGCTTATTATAAATGAGATTCAGGAGTTCAAAAACCTTTCAGGGTAAGAGAAAGGTGTGCCAAGCTTCTAAAAACCTAAGGTTCTCATTGCTATCAGATCTTTTTAACCATGTATGCTATGTAGGGTTTTTTTATTTTTTTTATTTTATGGAATGTTGGGTTAGAGTCATAAGAGAAAAAGATTCCTTTTTGAAACAAGTCAAAATATAATTTGTATAGTATGTCTTTTTCTGTGAGTCTGAATGCTTTAACGCACTGCACATGATATTAATAAGCCTCCTGCAGCCCCTAATGGTGTGCCTAGCACTAATGTTATGACGTCAGAAAAGAAACACATTTTATAGTATTCACTTTAGAAATTATTGCTTGAAAGCAAAACCTGTTTACAACTGCTTTATAACAAAAATATATAATTTAGATAGCGCCTTTCACAAACCAAAGAACGTTGCACAATTTAGGAAGCAAAACAAAAGAAAAAAAAAAAAAAAAAAAGAACCCTAAATCCTGTGCCTCATGCTGAGAATATGATTGCAATTCAACATCTGAAATCCGTAGATATATAATAAAGAGTACAAAGATAGCATTTGAAAAACAAAGACAAATCTAACCGCAGCGGCCTCTGGTGGTTCCTCCCCTTCCGTTTCATAATTATGGCAACCTGCAGTGTCTGCCAAACTTCATTTGTGACAGTTCAAGTAAATTGTCCTGTTTCATTTTCCAGTCAAACTCAGTCCTTGTACTTAAAGGGGACAGTGCATATTGTGATATTAACCACAGGATCGGATTACCAGTAGGTTGACCTGAGGAGTACCTGAGGTACCGTCCCCGTCACTGCTCCTCGGGTGCTTTCATAGATGCTGCATGGTGTTTGCATGGGTTAAATGCAGAGGTCCAATTTCGTTGTGGTTCACTGTGTGCTGTGCTGTGACCTCGCAATGACAAGAATAGTCACTTTCACTTTTCAATTTAGAACAGACAGATTTATTCACAATTATGCAATCGGATTGTTCTGCCGGAAGTATCTGAGTCAGTATCTACCAGACACCACTTGTGAGGGGGTGTTCTCCCAGACATACACACTCAAACATAGCTCAATACAGCAGATGCACGCCGACACGTCTGGCCAGTGAATGTAACAAAACTGGATAAAGCGAGGCGCGAGAAAAGGAGAGAGTGTTAGTAGGACAAACAGAGTGATAAGAGGTGATTTTTTTGTTTGTCGCTGGCAAGTGAACAGAGCCTATGGACAAATCCATATGCTGACAGATGTAGTGTTATGACAGAAGCACAACATTGTTGTCTTTGTGATGTGTATGTCTCTGCGTCTGTGTGGGAAAGCAAAGGTGAAAAAGCTTGTATGTTACATAAAGGCTCTCAAAAACCAACTTTACCACCCAAGTAAGTCAGGGGGTTGGCACTGATGTCGATTTCTATGGCTGCCTGTGTCTCCCTGTGTGTGTGTGTGTGTAAACAGAGATAGAAAAATGAGTGCAGCTATTGCTTTTAACTATGCAATGTACTTTTCATTGTACTTTTCCGGAAGCAAGCATGCCATGCAGTTACCACATTGCTCTGTTAGCAATTTGTCTCTCTATAAAACCTTGTCAAAATTGCCAAAGCTCACTGAATGCATTTGAAGCCAGTTAAACATTATATGCAAATTGAAACATGTGCAAATTTGATTTTGTTAAACTATTCCTTGCCTTTGATTATTGTTTAATGATTGTTGTTGTATTAAATTCTCTCCAGCAACTTGCCCCTGATCCCTCAAATGCAGCCTTCATTTTAATGTCTGCCTGCCTTCATTTGAATGTGTATCTTTGGGTAGCAACATCCACTCTGCCCTTGGGGTGCGGTCTCTCTCTCTCTCTCTCTCTTTCTTTCCCCCCATCTCTCCCACCCTCAGGATGTTGATGGGTCTCTGTGTCTGAGCTTGGTGTTCATATTTAAACAGACAGCAGACAAAACAGTGCCAGGACACTCGCTGCTTCTGTCATCCTTCCAACAGATTATATATATATATATATATATATATATATATATATATATATATATATATATATATATATATATACAATTTTTGTACATATATATACACACATATATACATATATACACACACACACTTTTTTTGTCCTGTATACACACACACACACACACACACATTATGGATATAAAGCATTCTCTCCTCCACTGCAGACATTCTTATGTATTTGACATGTCCTTCTGATGTCACTGATTATATATATCAGTTTTGTAGAACCACACAGCTTTTTCACCCCATTTATTTTTTTATTGTTTTATTGTTGGATAATTTACCAGTTCATCCAAAATTATACTTTCCCATGTGCACCTTAATGACATTTGTTACAGTCTGCCACAGTCAGGCTCTAGGCCTCAGAGGTTCCTGAATAATCCCCATAGTGCTTTTAGTTCCAATGACACAAACTTTTAGTTCCAGAACTGTAAGTCACACCACTATCAGTCCCTTGAAATTAATAACATTTTTTCTGATTCTGATTTTGACAATACAGTGATTTATGTATTCCAAGCCACCCACTAGGGATGCACAAGCCAGTCTATTTCTTTGTTCCGGTCCCAAGTCAGGATAAATGGAGAGGGTTACATCAGGAAGGGGATCCGATTAGCCAAAACCATCAGGCAATATGTGAACAATGAAGCAATTTCCCATACAGATGGGGTCAAGGCATGGGTTAGCAATGACAACAACAATTGTACTGTCAGCCAACAGGATGTAGGTGGAAATTGGGCTACTGTTGGCCTAAGGAGAAGAAGAAGAGGGAGATGGCATCTCCAGTCACAAGAAGAGAGACACAAGAAGAAGAGGTAGGAGAATGGAAGTGAGGGTAGGAACTTTGAATGTTGCCAGAATGATCAGTAAAGGGAGAGAAGGAAGGTTGATATTTTGTGTGTGCAAGAGACTAGATGTAAGGCTAATAAAAACCAGGTGTATTGGAGGAGGGTTTAAATTGTGTTACCATTGTGTGGCTGGAAGGAGGAATGGGGGAGGTATTTTCCTGAAAAAAAGTATGTCAAAAAGTGTTTAGAGGTGATTGGTGTGGACTTTAATAGACATGTTGTTGAAGGGAACAGGCGATGAGGAGGTGATGGGTGATGGGTAGGTATGGTGTCAAAGAATGGAATGCTGAAGGTCAGATGGTTACAGACTTTGCTAAAAATGGATGAAAATGACTGCAGTAAATATTTATTTTAAAGAGAAGGAGGAGCAAAGGGTGATGTATAAGAAGTGGAGGAAGATGCTCACAGATGATTATTTCCTTTGGGAGGGTCAGTCTGAAGGAGATTGGAGGATGCAAAGTAGTGACAGGGGAGAGTGTAGCTAAACAGCATAGGATGGTTGATGATCTTTGAGGAGGAGTAAAGTGGAAAGTGAGGGTAGAAAGTGAGGGCAGAGCCGAATATCAAATGGTGGAAGCTGAAGAAGGAAGACTGCAAAGTGAAATTCAGGCAAGAGTTAAGACAGGCACTGGTATTACTGAAGTATTGAAGTGTATTCAGATTGCTGGCCAACTACTGCAAAAATGGTTAGGGAAACAGCTAAACAGGTACTTGATGTGACAAGGAGAGATGAGTGGCAGAAGCGATTCATGAAAGACAGGTACCAGTGAAAGTAATGGAAAGGTATACAGGACAGTAGTGAGACCAGCTATGCTATGGTTGCAGACATTGGCACTGACAAAAAAAAACAGGCAGCAGAGCTGGAGGTATGAGATTAAGATGCATGAATTTGTGTTGGTTGTGACAGACAGATACCATTTGAAGTGATATATCAGAGAGGACAGCTCATGGGCTGGAGCTGCCAGGAAGGAGGAAAATAGAAAGGCCAAAGAGGAGGTTTATGGATGTGGTGAGAGAGGACATGCAGACCATTGTTTTGAAGGAGGAAGATGCAGAGGACAGGAACAAATGGAGATAGTTGACCCGCTGTGGCAACCCCTAATGGGAGTAGCCGAAAGAGTGATTTATCTATTCCATTCAAATTCAGTCATAACATGCTAATACATCATGGCAGTTAAAGTTAGATAATGCAGCTATAGTGAAACTCGATAGCCAACACAGCAGCTTCCTTCAGTGCTTCCTCAAAGAACCACTGTAAAACATTTAATAATTTTTATCTAACATTGCACGTTTATTTACTATGGATCACTCAAGTGTTTTTGTTTATGCTTTAGTTTTTTTTTTGGGTGGGGGGTATTTGTGAGCCATCCTATAGTAGAAGATTTGAACTAATTACAAAACCAAGTTGTACAATACAAATTGTAAAATTGTTACAATGGATCTTATTTACACTCATTTTCTCAGTTGAAACGCTAAAACAAAAAAATAATTAAAATAATAAATCACAATTTAACGGCCCTGAAACCATAGACTTTTTCTCAGGTTTGATAGACAGGTCAGAGTTAGGACTTTTCATCTTACAAAATGCATTTTGTTTGAATGCACCCAGGTTTGGTCTTTGGCTGACATTATGAAAGGACACTTTTCAGTAAAGTGTTGTCATAGAATTAGCTTCTAGAAAGATTATTTAAGTATTTGCATAGTGTTTGGGGATAAAAGATCATGTTTTAAATGTAAAAGGCATGTGGTTGCCTTGGTTTCAAATTGTCTCTGTATATTATTGCAAGTTTCAAACTTATTCTGTCCCCTGCAACCTCTCTTCTTCATCTGGTAAAGAATCTTAATCAGACAGCACTTTGTATGCTGTGGACTAGTTTGTGCACTAATCTTCCTGATTTATTCTCATGTATTGCCATATGCTGTAGAAGCACTCCCTTCCTCTATTTCCCTCTGTCTTTCAGGTGTTCTTGGATGCTAATAAATAGAGCAATAATTTCACACACAAATCCTGGCCAGGAACAAGCTTTACTCATATAAGCAAGTGTAAGACTGTGTGTGTGTGTGCGTGCACGCACAAAGTGATGATTGCACATAGGACACCATCGGTGATGAACAATGAGGGGAAAACATGAAGGCCATAAGGGACAAAGCATGGCTGATTACTGCTTCCGGTGCAGAGAGAATTCCATTCTGCATGTACAAAAGCTACACGTGCACCCTAGAATGGGAAAATTACTGAAACCACCTCTCAGTGCTTTCTATTGTGTTGGTCCTGCCAAGCGTTCCCAAGCAAGAAATGGCTGTGTACAGTAGTGCCAGACTAGTGCCTCTCTCAGTGGCGGACACCTTTATGACTCAGCATTTTTACTTCATTTATTAATGTATTTCTTGTTGGAAGCCATGAGAGTTATGGTATGGACGGAACAGACACGGGGAGCAAGGTGTAAACAGAATTCTTCATTAAGATAAGAGGCTGAAGCCCAGCCCTGATAAATGCAGGAGCAGCTCTGCTGGGGTTATTTGTCTCGCAGTGGCACCCGAGGTTTCATCACTGTTACATTCACTTACTTTAGCTCCACTTTCTCTCCTCATGCTGTTTCCTCCTCTTTCTGAACTTCTCGATTTCAATCCATTTTGCTTTTGATCTTCTGCTGCCCTTTTGCTTTTTGTCTCTCATCTTGCAAACTACTGCTCTGTGCAAGGCCGGACAGCATGATGGTAGGTTATCATCATTGTGATAAATTATGGCTGGGGACATAACAGCATGCTTCTAAATAGTTCAAAAGACAGATTTAGTCAGATTTTAGATTGCCTATTAGCAAGAACTAGTGTGCAGTAGGGTTGTAAAACCCTAGCACTCCTTTTTTGTACAACTCAACTAGTCCTGCATAAAGTGAACCAAACTTTGTGTGTTTTATATATACACACACTACTGTGCACAAGTTTTAGGCTGGTGTGGAAAAAAGCTCTAAACAAAGAATGCTTTCAGAAATGGAAATTAATTCCATCATTATTTTCGTAATCAACAAAATGCAGTGAATGAACAAAAGAGAAATCTAAATCAAATCAATATTTTATTGTGACCACCCTTTGCCTTCAAAACAGCATCAATTCTTCCTGAAGTACACTTGCACAGTTTTTGAAGGAACTCGGCTGGTAGGTTGTTCCAAACATGACTGTGTTTCAGCCTCCGTGTGACATTGAAGATCATCAGCACCTGTTTGGTAAAATTGGTTGATCATACACCGACTATAATCCTACAAAATCCCTGACTTTGTACAAGTGTACCTAGAAGAACTGATGCTGGTTCGAAGGCAAAAGGTAGTAACACCAAATATTGATTTGATTTCGATTTTTCTTTTGTTCGCTCACTTTGCATTTTGTAAATTGATTAAAATGACAATCATTATTTATAATTCTGAAAGCATTCTTTACATACAGCATTTTTTCACACCTGCCTAAAACTTTTGCAGAGAGTACGTGTGTGTGTATATATATATATATGGAAACAGGTTTGCTTATCAAGCCAGATAGTAGTAGAAGGTATTTCCCCTTCCTACACACTGAAGCCCCGTATTCAAGGCCAAATGAATCATACAAAGCCACTCATGAGAACTGTGCTGTATGAAAACTCTGTTGTCTTGTAATTTGACGCTTATTGGAATAAGTCTTTGGAAATGTTTATGTAGGTTTATGTCAGTTGTCATGAAAAGTCTCTGTACATGGGGCAGTGGTGGTCTAGTGGTTTGGGACTAGCAAGGTACCATCCCTGTCACTGCTTTCCGGGTGCTGGATGTGGCTGCCCCCTGCTGCATATTTGTGTATGGGTTAAATGCAGAATGCATTTTGTGGTGGTTCACCGTGTGCTGTGCTCTATTTCAAAATGACAGTCACTTTCACATCTTATGAAGCCTTACGAATATAAGTCTTTAAATGAAGCATTACCTAACTTAGTGCTGAACTATGCTTGAAATGACAGGTATTTAGTTCTGCCAGATAAACTCATTTAATTAAAAAAAAACTAACAAAAAACAATTAGTTAATAAATGATAGTGATAAAAGTTTATTTTTGAAAGTTGGCACTGTTGGTTGCTGGTGCATTTTATCCCAAACAACTTGTGTACAAAAAGAAAAACTATATATAATAGACATCATGTGTTTTCACAGGCATTTGGGGCAGCAGTGGCCTCGAGGTTAGAGACTAGGCCCAAGGAACACAAGGTCATGAGTCTGAATCCCAGACCTGTAGGTTGCCTAGGAAATTGCACCCCCGCCAGGGGCAAGGTACCATCCCCATCACTGCTCCTGGGTGTTTAAATAACTGCCCCCACCAGCCTAGCTGGTTAATTTTTGTTGTAGTTCACTGTTTGCTGTGCTGTGTTTCACAATGCCACAAAAGTCACTTTCACTTTTCTTTTTAATCAAGACATCTGCAAGTTAGACTCTCTTTAGCAAAACCTCTGCCAATCACAAGTTATTTCTCTCCTTTCTCCAGCTGTGCTTGTGCTTCAATGCAGTAAATACATTAATAGATCCTCTGAGGGCCTTGTTATGAATTGGTTTTGATCTGCAATCATAAATATTGTAACACTGGCACTTAAAGAAATGGCATTAATGACTGCATATGTGATTGTACACATACTGTACCCAGATATCAAAACATTATGCATAGCAATAGGTTAGACACTGATCACCAGCTGAAACCCAAAGCAACCTTAGCACCTCTTTCTGCCCATACATGTGTGATAATTAAAGCAAACTAGAAGTCTTAATACATCCAGTGCCAAGTAAGTCACAGTAAAGCCTCCACTGATAACAACAGACAGCGTGTTTCCTCTCTACGATGAGACTACACTATCAGTTATTAACCTACTTAGATATAATCCCCCCATTTCCAATCAACAGCCTTCCTCGGCATTAACACTCCATTCATTAAGCTCTAACACAAACAGTACCAACAACAGCCCAGTCCCAGTGGCTTGTTTATGACCTGGATAGCATGCCTAAGTGTGAACAGTGGGGGTTAATACTAATTATAAATGGAGGAGAAGTCTCGTTAGTGGCAAGACTGTCTACTTCCATCGCACATCATCCAAAAAGGGTGGGGATGTGCAAGCTTTAAGCCACTTTACCACAGAAAACTAGGGAAGTTGTTATAAACTAGCCTAGGCAGGAACAGATAATTGTTCTGGAGTTAAGAGGCTCCATTTTTAATTCACTACCAACCCTAGTCAAGAGACACTCATTCATAGACGGATGGGGCGTTTTCTTGTGACCATAACTTATAAGAAATGAGTCAGCTAAGAGTGAGTTCTAAGGGGTGGTAGTGGTCTCGTGGTAGGATACTTGACAGAACCAAGAGGTCGTGGGTTCAAAACCCACCTCCAGCACTCCTGAGAGACCCTTAACCCCAAGATGCTCCAGGGAGACTGTCCCTGTAATTAAGAAATTGAAGTCACTTTGGATAAGAGCATCAGCTAAATGCCATAAATGTATGTTCTAAGCTCGATGTTATAGTAAAACTACAGGAAATGATAAGTGTCATGTAATGCTGCATAATACTTCTGTTTTAACCAATCTCCCCTCATATAATACTCATGCACTTTTAAAGTAATCTGTAATCAGTAACAGAATAACGTTATAAGAGTTTTAACTGGATACCTAAAATAATCTAACAATAGGTTTTAAAAAAATGATCGAACTAATCAATGCTCTGGCAATGCATTTTTGTGGCAACTGTGGTAAGACTGTGCAATCATAACAGAACCATGATTAGAGAGAGAAAAAGAGAGAGATAGAGAGGGAGAGAGCTGGTCACTCTACCCCAAGAAAAAGACTATTCTGTTATTCTGTTTATGTGGCTGAGTGTGCGTGGGCATGGGGGAGAAAGAAAGAATGATGGAGCAAGAGTGAGCGAATGAGAGCAAGTGAGCAAAAGGAAGAGAATGGTGATGAATGCTCTGACAGATCAGGTTAAGGCATTAGTCAGGCTGGTGATGGCAGAATATCTGACAGAGTAAATACAGCAGAGAATAAATGCAGCTGGGGTTTGTTTGCTAAATGCATTGACGGGGCATCTCGGATGCAGTCAGTGTAACAAAACGATGTTAGTGACTGCACCAGTCCCATGAGTCACTGTTACTGGTGCACATACCGCAATAACAATTTAACAAGCTTTTTAACATTTCAACAAGCCCCCCATCAGGGCCTTTTAGGATTTCACAGACAGCCTGCATAATTGTAACAAAACAAAATATCATTACTACTCTCACATTTTGTGAGAATATTAGTGTTGGTTTGTTGAAAAAGATTCAAGTTTACAAAATCTTTCCCTTAAGTCAGAGTCACCCGTGGCATTTGGTGTCTGAAGTTCGCTACCTCTGTTTTGTACTGGAAATGAAAGGCTAATGTAGCTAGCAAGCAATGGAAGTTTATAGTTAGCATTTAGCATTGTGCAAACTTGTAAAAATAACCAGATTCCTCAAATCACATAAAAATCTTACATTGAAATGCTCTCTGATATTACATAATAATGGGCAAAGCATAAACTTTAGGACTGAAGATGGCCGCTATGTTTTTGTTAGCTAAAACCAAAGTTTATGTTACCTACAAACAACTTTTGTTCATGTTTATAGATGAAATGTTCTAAAGATATCAGCTGAAAAACATGACTGACCAAATCACACAGAATTTCCTTTTATTAAACAATTATGCTGAGTACAATGTGTATGCAAACCAAAAATAATTAGTAGAAAAAACAGAAAATGAAAAAGGCTTTGGTTTAGAATGACCAGTAAATGTGCTCTGAGCTCTGCATTTGTTGGTTGCTACTTGTTATTTATATGTATAATTCATTCAAAACCGTATTACCGTGTATATTACTCTTGTAGATACTAGATGAATAGATGAATATATATATATATATATGCTATATATATATATATATATATATATATATATATATATATATAGATATATATAGATAGATCATTTATTATTTATTTATAGCTCCTCTACTTTTCTCCTGTACTTGTTCCTGTTCTCTCTCTATATCTTTATATATTTTTTCTTTTCTTTCTGTACACCTGTTTTTTTTTTTTTATAAGAGCCCTGTAACGCCCAAATTTCCCATTCATGGGATAATAAAAGATCACTCTACTCTACTCTATAACTAGAAAATAATACAATTTGGTGGGAGAAGGTTTTCATTAGTGCCATTTGGCCTTTTAAGACCCTGCAAGCACATTTTTAGGCCAAATCTTAAGTCAATGTATCATTTGACATGTTGAATAATTATTTAATGTTATAGCCTTCAGTGAGACAGTTTTGAGAGGCACTTTGTCTTTGTTAGCATTTGCTAGTTGATAGCAATGGAGATTCCATTCAACTGGGGCTGATAATGTAGTTAAATAAGATACACTTTGGTGGACTGAGTGTAGAACTGAAACAGTACTCACTCTGAGGAAAATATTCAAATGTTACAAATGTATAAGTGGCAAAAGTGTGCAAACCTTTGTTTTTGGGAAAAAATAATCTTGTAAAAGGTTGAGGATTCCTGCACATTGTGCTTGGAGGAATCATATCCCTTTTTACCCAACAGAAGAGGCTTTCCTCACATAGATCGATCACTTCAGAAAACATTTCAAGTCAAGACTTGATTTGGCCGTTCTAAACACACTAACTTAATTCTCCTTAGCTATGTGGTGGAATGACATACAATCAGGGTCAGTTTCTAGCTGCATCACTCACTTTCTCTTTATATTTATTTATTGGAGAGATCCTGACATTTCTCTTCTGAATTTCCTGTAATAATTTGGAATTTGTTGTTTTAATGATGGCAAGTCATCCTGGCCCAGGTGCACCAATGTACATCCACCACATTATACAGATGGATAATGGTTCTTTAATGGGACTTTATTTCCTTTGATGTTGTTGAACTTCTTTTCGACCTAGCAGACAAATGTAGATCTTCGTTGGTCAAACACTTCCAGGGAGGTTTCTTCTATTACATTATCTGTGGCCTGGAGAATTCAAGCACTTCAGAAAAGCTATATATGTAGAGCTCAAACCTTCATACCTACACTGA
Organism: Hepsetus odoe; assembly: GCA_017165825.1. Taxonomy (NCBI): domain Eukaryota; kingdom Metazoa; phylum Chordata; class Actinopteri; order Characiformes; family Hepsetidae; genus Hepsetus; species Hepsetus odoe. Next base: position 11,935,787 of record CM029388.1, on the reverse strand, counting down.
CCTTCACAGACCTTCACTGACTCACATCAATTAATCATTTTAACAGCTAATCCTAGAGGTTCACAAATTTTGCCACTCAAAGAATGCTTAATTGTTGCATTCTCTTTAAAAAAAAAAATAGTTCATTCTAAAGAGTTAACAAACTTTCAAGAAAACCAAAACTGCTGCTATGTGCCAGAGAGATCCCATGGGTTTGAAAATTTAATGCGAAAGATTCCTGCCAGATGTACAAAAATTATTAATAGTTTACTGATGCATCATTTAAAATCATCCATTGTATATTTCTGAAACACAGCTGATGAGCACATGGCAAAAATGTTAAAATATGGACAAAAACAAATGCCAATCAATCAATCAAGTTCTAGGCTTTCTTTGAGCTCTCTTTTGTGTTGCTTTTATAATAATTCACTTCTTTCTCATTCTCTCACACACACACATTCACACATTTGTGTTATCTTTGCCTCTGCCTCATTGTGAACATTTTTCCATGTGTGATCAGAGATTATCTCACATCAACCCTGTATTGTCTTTCAGCGGCTAATTAGCTAGTTATTATGCAGCCAATCAGACGTCTCACCATCCAACAAGGGCCGCTATATTTATATCAGATAATGGTATATTGGGGCGGGGCAGCATGAATGTTGAGGGGTGTTGCAGCAATGCATATTAGGGCACAAAATTTGAGTCCTGTGCCAAATGAACAAATGGTGTGATATGATCAAGCTTATTAATCCTGATATGATAAGCCTCATAATGATTCATAACTCGCCCAAATCTCTTCCCATCCGTGAATAATTTAGAAAGAATACACGCTCATTATCCATTTGCCGCACACATATGTTGCCTGGCATCCTCCATGCCTACGTCTTGATTAGATGCTTCCCACTGCATAACTTAACAATGGGTATTTAACCTTTGAAAGCCAAGGAAGGCATTTGTAAGACCCAGAGAGCCAATTTCATGAAGTGGGAATGATACAGTAAATTACCATATCAAGCTATAATCGAAGCAGACAAACAAACAGGCTGTGATGAATGCAATTTGCTGTAATTTCAGGCAAGGCAATGGTACCTCATTGCAAGCCCTCCATATCACTTCAAACATTGCCTCCAGAGCACTCTCGTTTTTGCCAATCCACAATGGTAATTTAAGCCCACTAGCTTTAGGCTGATAAAGTTGCATAGCCAATTTGAGTAGCCAATATACAGGTGAAGCTGAGTAAAATTGGGCCTTGTTGTTTGTGCTGTGGGCGCTATTGTCACAATGTGATTACATCAAGAGCGACAGTCCAGTGTGGAAAAGTGGAAAAGCCTAAGTCCTGTAGGCAGGAAAAGACACACAAAACGTAAAGTAATGTGGCCTACAATAACAATAGCACAGGAAACAAAGCAATGTTTTGTAATGCAGTTTGTAAAATAAACTCACATCTATGCAACATAGCACACATTCATTGCCTCTAATGTGTTGCCACTGCTGTTCTGAGGATGGTCCACCATCCCATTCATGTCTGGTCACTTTTGTCCCTACGGTCCGTTTACATTAATAGATGGGGTACAATGGCTGATAAAATCACAGTCAGTACAAAGTGTATTTATGAAGAGGATTAAGTTTCTGACAAAACGGTCAGTGAGGTCATAGCATGATCAGATTCTAAATGTCAAGTCAAGTTTGTTTTATTTCCATTTAAACCATATACACAGAAAACAAAGATCCAACGTTCCTCCAGGATCATGGTACGACACATGAGACAACATAGAACATATGACACAATATAACACAACAGATTGAGATAGATATGGGATAGAGATTGCAAAGTTAAAAACAGTGCTAAAGTCAGTGTTAAGGGCAGTAATAGATGAGAATACAGTATTATGACAAGCATTGTATTTGTGCTGCAGCAGGTTATTACAGTGTAAAGGTCAAACACCTAACATTAATAAATACTTGTGCTAACAAGTATGTAAAGTAACTCATGCCTTAAGTAATCTAATCAAATAAATGATTAAAATAAAGTTGATAAATGGGCTATTAGACTACATGTTTGATTGGTGCCAGCCCTGCTGAATCTAAACATCACTTAAATCTTTCCACCAATGCAGAAACAAAAAATCCTACAGGTCTCAACAACAAGCAAGCTATGCCTCTATTAAATGAAATATCAGAGCAGCTTAGAAGAAAAAAAGCCTTATTGAAATATATCAGCCTGGAAAGGGTTGTAAAACCAGTGGCTCTGGGGAAAAATAGACAGACATAAACTGCAGGCCTCGGTTGCCTCAGTGAGGTCATCATTTGTGATTTCACCATTAGAAAGTGACTGTACAAAATGGTATGTTGCACGGTAAAAACCAGTGGCAAGCCTAGAAGAAGATCGAGAAAGACGCTTTTTTTACAATTTTATTACAATAACTTTTTTGGAATAATGATGTTCTTTGGACTGAACAGACTGAACTTTTGGAAGACAAGAGTCCCTGTTCATCTGGCATCTAAGGTAACACAGCATTTCTCCAAAAAAAAAAACAAAACAAAAAAAATATATATATATCATCCCAACTAGCCAAAAATGGTGCTAATAATCGAGAAGCATGGGGTTTCTTTCCTTTCTTGGGTGACTTACCATAATTGATGAAACCATTAATTCTGTTCTTAACAAAAAAATCTTGCAAGAGAATGTCTGCTCACCAGTCCTAGATATAAAGCTTAGGTGCTGTTGGGTTATGCAACAAGAGAACTAACCAACACACAAGAGCAGGTCCACCACTGAATGGCTAAAAGAAACAAAACTGAAGTTGTTGCCAACTCCATTACCCTTAAACCCAGTTGTGGCAGGACCTTAAAATGGGCAGAGATTCTCCACTGTGGCTAAATGAATGCAATTCTGCAAAGAACAGATTGTACATAACTCTATAACTTGTGAAAAACTATTCTATAGTGAAGTAGTCGCAGATGTTGCTGGCAAAAGTGGCACAAATAGTTGCCAAGTTTAGGAAGCAGATACTTTAGCATATAGATGGTGGAAAATGTTTTCCCTTCATAAATGAAGGGATCTTTTAAAGCTGTTTTCTGCTTCCACATGTTGTCTTTGTTTTGTAGGTAATTTTATTAGAAAATTTGAAACCATTTAATTTAACATTTTGTAGAAATAGGGGAAATAAAAAGAGGAAATAAAACATTTAAAGCTCAATGTTCATAACATTGTATATGCTATTGACATCCAAAGCAAAAATAAATAAACAAATACGTCACTAAGCAATGTGTCATCTAGCTATTATATATTATAGAATGCCAAAAAGCTTTAAGAGGTTTCATTAAGCATTTGAGGTCAACTTGAACATCAGTGTTGACTGATCTTGAACACCCAAAGCCTCCCCTCAGGCCATTTCCCATCTCTTTGATTAGAAAACAAGCTAGCTTTATTTACAGTTAATTTGGCAGACTTATCCAATATGTGCAGAGTCAGCTGGGGGCTATCAATAAATGATGAGTTTAGAAGACGTGTCATTTGCTCATGGCTTGAGTGCTTCAGACTTGTCTTTTCCTCCCTATAAAAAATAAGCAGGAACTGGCCTGTGCTTGATCAAACACAAGACTTGCTGTAATAATAGCTCACAAAGACACACTGCATCTTTTATGAGCAAATGTTTAACCATATTGGCTTCATATTTTTTTCCAAAATTGAGTTTTCTGAGGTGGTTTTTTTAAAAATCTAGTTTTACTTTATCCATTTTTGTTTGTATGACTCTGGTGGTAAAGTTGAGGAAGTGAGACATAAAATATAAAGAATTGTACCTAAGATATAGTGAAGGTATGGAAAAAGATGACCTACCCCTTGACAAGAGTGACCAAAACCACCATTAACGTAAGGCTTAGCCTTCGTGAATGAGCCACACTCTGTTCTGACTAATTGGAGCTTAAATAATCAGCCCCAATGAAGCACACCTGTGCCTTCATGAGCTCAGGTGTGCTCAGTCAGAACAGAGCGCCCTCTACTGTGCCAAAAACGCTACCTACAGGTGACAGACTGACACATCCTCAGTAAACTGGTTGGTTTTATTTAAAACTTGACTATAGAAAACTAATTTGCTATATATAGCAGCAGTGCCACATATAAATTCTAAAATCTACATTATGAAAGCTTTACAGTTCAAGGAAGAGCACAGTAGCCATAATTCAACATGAGGGAATTTTTTAGTTTTTCATATTGAAAGTTTTAACAATATAATAAGGCAATTACAATTCTTTATGAAAATCTTCTTCTTTGTGGTTGTTTCCATTAGTTGTCGCAACAGTGGATCGGTCATCTATATTTCTTCCTGTCTTTTGCATCTTCCTCCTTCAAACCAGCTGCTTGCATGCCCTCTCTCACAACATCCATAAACCTCTTTGGCCTTCCTCTTCTCTTTCTTGGCAGCTCGTCTCTGCTCTTTCCATGTCCAAACCAGTGCAGCCTTCCTGCTCTAACTTCAAACAGTACTTTATGAAAATGAACACAATGACACAATTTAATTAATTCAAGATAGAATGACCTATACAAATACACAAATTCACAGATGTTAAAATGCTTGAAATATCCCTTCCTCCATCTATTCATTCATCATCTGAGCCACTTTACCTAAACAGAGCCACACTGGAGTCTATTCAGTGTTCAGAGGTTTAAAGGCAGAAAGGACAACCTGTCACCAGGTATCCCTAGGGCAGACACACAAATACGCTTCAAAACTTACCCAACATGCATATCCTAGGAATATGGGAGAAAAGCCAAACGCACGCAGACACAATGAGAAGATGCAAACTGCAGACAGAAAAGACCCTGGCTGCCCAAGCTGTGAATGGAACCCCCAACCTTCTCACTCTCATCACTGAACTGCCAGCTTGAAAATTGCATTGTGAAATTTGCAAATGAAACATACTTGCAAAATTATGCCCCAAGGTCACCTACTGATGGTTGTTTAGGGCTGAATTTGGATAAGCTTTTTCAGGCTTCTGACTAATCAAAATCAGAAAAAATAATTACAACTGCACTGAAAGAAAGACAAATAAGAAAGATAAATAAATAAAGTTATGTGTAGTAAAGCAGAATGGCACAGTGAATAAGTATTGAACAAGCTTTTGAAATTTATTTCAAAATTATTTAAAAATGTATTATTAATTTATTTTATTATAATAATTGTTATTTATATAGCGCCTTTCTCAAACCAAAGGTCATCCTGCATCCTGCACCAGCATCCTGGTAGATGGCCGCATCTTCTTATCAAGAATGTCTTGGTACATTTCTTCATTCATCCTTCTTCCAATTATGTGAAGTCTCCCGGTACCATATGCTGAAAAACAGCTTCACACCATGATGCTTCCACCTCCAAACTTCATAGTTGGTATGATGTTTTCAATGAGCTTCAATGTGTTTTTCCCTCAGCAGGTGAGTGTGTACAGAGGCCATGCCGGTTAAGTGCATTACTTAAGGTTTTCTTTGAAACGACTGTACCTGCTAATTCCAGGTCTCTCTGAAGCTCTCTTCTGATTATTCTTTTGACACCTCTGTCAGAAATCTTGTGAAGAATGGTCAGGATTGCTGAATAAATGCTGACAGATTTCAGGTGGTTTCTTGGCTTTGCATGCCTTTTAGCTCCTCCTTCTCTTCATGTGTTCAAGCAACAGTGGCCTAGTGGTTAGAGAGTTGGCCCCAGATTGGAAGATTGTGGGTTCAAGTCCCTCACCAGTAGGTTGCCCTGAGGTACCCTTGAGCAAGGTACCGTCTGCATCACTGCTCCCCGGGTGCTTTCAATAGCTGTCCCCTGCTGTATGGGTGAAACGCAGAAACTGAATATTGTTGTGCTGTGCTGCAGTTCACAATGACAAGGGTAGTCACTTTCAATACTTATTCTCTGTCATGTCAATAGCTCCATTACAAATATTTTTACTGAGAAAAACGTTGACTTATTCAATGCTTATTTTCCCAGCTGTATGTACATGCAATAAGATCGCTGAGCTACTCTTGCCACCATCTTTAGACCTCTAAAGTCAGTGTGGTATGTGTAACAACTTTAATTATATCCGCTCTCTCACTTACATAACTCCTGCCATATGGTAACCTTCAAGTGAGAATATGCATATGCAAAACTGCCGGCTGTAAAAAACTGGATTGTTAACAGGCAAGAACACACAAACACACAGTTCACATGTTCATATACACAGTCGTTCTGCCTTACATACATACACACACACACACACACACACACACATACACGAGTGCTTGGAGCACAAAGGTGACACATTTCCTTGTGCTTTGAATATTTCGGTATCTGGCTGCGCTTGAAGTGTCAAAGTCTCTGGATTGTCATTTATAACCATGCTAATTATTTAGAAAAGAAACTAACGAGGGAAATGGCACAGGTGTGTCACACAAACCTCTCACTGATGAGGGCCTGCAAACTGTGTCTAAGAATAATACCTCCATGCTCACCTGTAACCTGCAATCAGCTAGATGCTCTCATGAACACTAAAGATGGAGAATGAAAGAAAACCTGGCAAAAAGTAGAGTAGTAGAGTAATCTTTTATTATCCCACGAATGGGAAATTTGGGCGTTACAGGCGTTACTTATAAAAGTGACAGATGTACAGAAAAGGAATAGAAAAAAAATATATAAAAATATAGAGATATAAAGAAAGAGGAACAAGTACAGGAGAAAGTACAGGAGCTATAAATAATAAATTACTCTAAAAGCTATCAAGCTACAGTACTGTGCCAAAGTTTTAGGCAGGTGTGAAAAAATGCTGTACACAAAGAATGCTTTCAGAAATATAAATAATGATTGTTTATTTTTATCAATTTACAAAATGCAAAGTGAGCAAACAAAAGAAAAATCTAAATCAAATCAATATTTGGTGTTACTACCTTTTGCCTTCAAACCAGCATCAGTTCTTCTGGCCCCCACAGAGCCCTGATCTCAACATCATCCAGTGTGTCTGGATTACATGAAGAGACAGAAGGATGTGAGGAAGCCTACATCCACAGAAGATCTGTGGTTAGTTCTCCAAGATGTTTGGAACAACCTACCAGCCGAGTTCCTTCAAAAACTGTGTACCTAGAAGAATTGATGCTGTTTTGAAGGCAAAGGGTGGTCACACCAAATATTGATTTGATTTAGATTTCTCTTTTGTTCATTCACTGCATTTTGTTGATTGATGAAAATAAATGATTAACACTTCCATTTTTGAAAGCATTCTTTGTTTACAGCATTTTTTTTCCCACACCTGCCTAAAACTTTTGCTCAGTACTGTGTATGTTAGCTGGGGGGGAAAAAAAAAAAAAAAAACCTTTCAATTATGTCAAATACCAATTGCTCATGAAAAAGCATAGAGAAACTAAGTGACACAAAATGACAAAAAAAAAAAAAAAAAAAACCATCTCCTTGATAACTTTTAGTTTCATTTATTTATACAATCTCACAGAATCAAACAATACATTACAGGTTTTGACAACAGCCATAAGTACACAATTAGAATATTTTAAAAGAACATAAAGCACAAGTAGCAGCTAAATGATGCATTCTCTACATAAAATGGTGATAAATATTTAAAGTAAATGGGATAACAAAAGCCACTGTGTACCCTCTCAGATGAATGTTCATTATTCACCAGCTTTGGGCCCCTTGAAATTAAATGAAAATTATGAAAAGGCCGCTCTAAACAGTTATATGTACAAAATGTATTACAAAGCACTGAACTGGTCAGTGGCTTTCACTTATCAAAGTAGTGTCTTAACTGAGCCTGAAGGATGCGGGTAAGCAGGGAAAATCCTGGATCAAGTAGACGATTGTCTCAGGTGTAGTAATGACTTGTTGGTGGGTAACACTGATTTCTGAAATAATGCATTCTCTCCAAAAAAAGGAACACTGTAGCAACACTGTACACCGTGCCATATTACAATTTAAATAATACACCGCTACATTTTTACCAGTAATCCGATAGCCCTTATGGGTATATAAAATGCCATTATCTCTGCCGTCATAGAAGCAATATACCTCTGGACTGGCTGCTCTTAAGGTTGAGTCATAGAGAAAACTACTTTACCCAGGGAATGCAAGAAATAAATATTTAACTATTTACAGCTTTATTTTGACTGCCTAAGATCTGAGAGTGATGTTGCTATTTTGACCTCCACTTTGCTTTTTGGAAGAAATTTGTTTTTATGTTCTTTTTATATCCTCTCAGCTTCCTTCCCTGGGAATGCGTCCCGTCTGGTTGAGGACAGTGCTCAGTTCATTGAGTAGGTTTTGTGGCATCTGTCCTGCCGCATATCCGAACATAACTTTCTTCTGAAGAGGTTTAGTAGAATTACCTGTGTCTGGATCTGAGGGTTCACCATGAATTTGAGGTGGTCCCTCAAAGGCCATTCTGTCTCTTGGAAAGGGACAGTGTCCACCTCTGGTAGCCACTGTGCGCCCTGTAGTAGAGTCTGATTTTTGTCCTTTTTGTTTAACACTATTCTCTAAAATGGTAATTGTATGCTTGCAGTTAGCCTCGTTGGAGCTCTCCATCTTGGAAGTAAGATTTGTGCACATAATCCTGTTTTCCTGTGAATGAAAATGGAGAAAACAATTTGTCATGATCATTCCAGCCTTTGATTTCTATGACTTGAATTTAGAGCAAAAAGAGTGGCTTTTTTATATCCAAATCAATGTGAAAGTGTGAAGTTTACAAAATCACATGCATTTGTCATTCTTATTATAAGCCTACATTGCCAAAAACATTGCTTTTACAAGTTTACAAAGTATGGACTTCATTCCGAAAGTGAGTTAGACATGTGAAAAACCAAGCAAACTTTTATAAAACTGGCATGCTGGCCTTTTCTCACTTTGTTCCCTAAACTGGTTATGTTCATTTTCACCTATAAGCAAGGTCTTAGTTTAGCAAGTTTTCAATAATTCAGAATAATCTGCCTTAAAGGGTAAAAAAAAAAAAAAAAAAAAAAAAACCCAATCACATTAGGCTCTTTTTGCCTTGCACTGTCAGTTTGTGGAGAAAACAAAAAAGGAGGAAAAAGAGATCCATTTCATAGGTGATCAATATATGACTACTGCAACATTTTCTCAAACAGAAACATTAAAGACAGGAAATGATGCCTGATACGCATTCATAACTCCAGACGCATATCAATAATTATATACTGAGTTTTAAATTCAGCTGATTATGCTTAGATGCTGACCTCCTTGCTTTGCCTTCTTGTTGTATTGTCTGACCCAGGATGACAAGAAGCAGCCTCTCTTTTGGGCTGTTGAGCTGAAAGCTTGCTCTTGTTTTTGGATGCAGGCCATATGTCTCTGCCATGCTAGACAAAAAAATAAACATAAAGTTGTACTGGAGTATAATAAAACACTAAGATGCAAATGCATGTACAAAGAAAAAAAAACAGGTTACAGGGACCTCATACAATAAACTGCAGAAATAAAACCTGACTTGGTTTGGTCCCTTTGATTTCAATACAGGTTAGCCAATTCATTGTTCTTGAGTACAGCAGTTCTTTATGCAACTCTATAAGTAGTGGAACATCTTTGTCTGTTTAATTCAAGTCATCAACTTGGTTTTTTTTTTTTTTTTCTATCATTAAGTACCTCTATCACCAGGTTAAAACTGCTGGCGTGTCTTGCTGAGATTAAAGGTACAAATATTATAAACAGTGACAGAGTGACAGTGACTATTTTGTCACATCACAACATTCACTACACCACAATAAAATGCTTCCACTGCGTTTAACCCAGACACACAGTATAGCAGTGGGCAGCCATACATCTGCTGCTCCGGGAATGAACCCACAACCTGCTGAATATGAGGCCTGGTCCATAACCACTAGGCCAACGCGACCCATTTAACCAAAAAACACTAAATAACAAAACACTTTTACATATACACTAACTTATTCCTTTACCCAAAGTCAAAGATTCTGTGCACTTCTGTTTTTTTTTTTTTTTGTAAATCATATTCATCCCCTTTATACAAATATATTCCCTATGTTAATGAAAAAAAGTGATATGAGGGCGTTCAAAACAGGCAGAGATTACATGCAAGGCTACTGTGAAAAGTGATTAAATACAATAGATTTAGAAGAAAAGAAATTAGAAGAACTTAAAGATGTTCAAAGAAAGTACCAGAATGCTCATGCAATGCAAATTGTTCCATGACTTGAGTGAGAGAACAAGAAAACTTTGAACAAGCACAATCTGAAATACTGTTCTATAGTCTTACATGCACTAGAACTCTAATCTGAGTTCTAACAAAAGCAACTTTAAGACCCTAAAGATGCAAGAACAAATGTGCTGGAACATTTTGTACCAGCATCAGAGCAAAAAGAACACTTTTTCTGTGCTTGCTTAGACAGCTTGTACTTTTCCATGTGGCTTGATGGCCTCTGATCCTGTTCCTGGCATATATATCCTTGTTTTAGCAGCAAAAAGGGCTCATCTACCTGTGCCTTTACCTCTGTATTGTTCCTTGGCAGTTTCTATGGAAACCAAAAGATAGAAAAAGAATGTGGAAGTACCACGGTCTGAGGGTATCAATTAGTCTACTTGCCGGGTTGTCTCCGCCACTCACGGCCTACACAAGAAAGATTTGCTACAACATGCTTATAAAATTGCCTAAAATGCTTCAAACACATTTATCTCTCCCTTCATCTCTGTCTGTCTCTCCCTCTCTTACCATTTGCAGCAGTCTGGTCGCCACTTAAGAGCCTACCTATAAAACGATTCAGAGCTCTTTATTTTTTAAAGCTATATCGCTGGATCGGAACAAAACCACAAAAAGAAGGACAAAAGCTCACAATAAAGTAAGAGACCTGAGGGAAGCAGATAAGCCAGAAGCACTTGGGCAGAAAAAAGGGGGTGGGGTGGGGGAGGGGATCCAGACAACGTCTAAATCATCGCTAGCCTCCCCGCCAATGTATGCCCTCCGCTTCTATTATTAATGCACGGTGAGCTGACTCAGGCCTTTGGTCTGTAGCTGCACTCAGCTGCTGAGAGAAGAGGGTGATGGAGTCGGTGTGATTGTGGCAGTCTACATGACCTTATTTCTGCTAAAAGACTTTTCCGGATAATGTGATTTATGCTGGCAGCGAATGACCTCGAAAACTTTCCCCCTATTCACATTGGTATCCCTTTTTTACCTCTTCATTGTGCTAGGAAATGAAATTGCTCAGCTGAAAAATGAAAATTTTTTCGTTCACTTCAGACTGCAAGAGACAAAAGAGGAATTTTTTTTTTCTTCTCCCAAGCAAATATTATAAAACGTAAAAACAAAACATGTGTTTGTGTTGTTAGTAATCCCGAAACAGAAACACGGGCTAATTAGCTTAAATCTCATTTTCACACTGATGATGGAAGTAAGCTTACCTTGCATCTGACAATAGAAATAACCCAGTCCAGCTGAGAATCCTTCCTTTCACAGCAGAAATACCTTCAATAGGGAGCACAAGGTCAACATTAAACTTCATAGCTGTAACATTTTGCAGTATTGTTAAAATGGCAAATGTCTCCTTTCTACAAGGCCTTAAAATTTAAGCAAGAGATCAAAAACAGAGCAGCATTTGAACATTATCTCTTGTTGCGGGAGTGCTATTGGGCAGTTGCAGTTGCTCTTACCATTGCTGTTTTTGAGTGTAAACAGTAAAGCCCCAACTGAGAGAGAGAGAGAGAGAGAGAGAGCAGGAAAATGAAAGAACGATAGAGTTAGAAAATGAGAGAGAAAACACACAAACCTTTAGCCTTCCAACATTTCACCAAGGACCCCGTATCGATTTAAGTCTATTCTCAACTCTTTCCAACAGTCACAGAACGTGACCCCCAGAGGATTGCTAAAGCGCTAAGCAACCGTAAAATTCAGCTCAGCTTCCTCCACAGTGGCCTAAATAAGACTTAAATGCAGTTTAAAAAGCTGGTGGGAGGAATAAAAGCTGGGGCTAAAGGAAGGCCTGCCTGCTCTTTGCTCTCTGGCAACAGTTCAGCAATTGATACTAATGGATTGAAACTGTACACACAGGCAATGATCTTCTGTTTGTAAAAGCTCTCTGAAGTCTCTAAATTCATGGACAAGGCAAGCAGGGAGTTTGGATGCAATGAGTGCTGATTCACAAATCAGAAATATCTCAAATATCAATAGACAAGCAAGTGGAAAGAGATGAGGACGTTTCAACTGCCTTTACCTGTAGGCCAAATGTTTACTGCTAATATTTTGCCCCCCAAAAAAGTTATAGAGCTTATTAGCAAAATAAAACTACAACCCTATGCAGAATTTTTGTGATAAAAGACCAGATATTACTCTCCGTTATGACATTCAAGCTCAAGGATGTCGCTGAAATTGTAAAAAGAAAAACAGGAAGCTATTCTAAATGGTTCAAGGCTAACCTGAGATTTCTTCTGACTGCTTCTATTCAGGAGCTCTCGTTCCGTTTCTTTCACTAAAATGACTGACGGTTATAGACAAGGCTTTTGTAATATCACATTCTCACAAGCTTTTCAGTCTTGTCACATCAAACAAACCTCATTCTTTCACTGCCGCAAAAAAGCTCAGTGCTTTCGTGTCCAGCCCCATCTCTGCCTCTTTCACCTTTCTCTACCAGTACCGCGCTCAATAGCTCAGATCGATTTTTCCCCTAATCTCTCCATCTCAGTTCCCTCCCTTCCATCTCTTTCCCACCCCATTTGAACGTGCAACACACGTTATAATTCCAGAGACTTAGTTATTGGATTTTTGTTACACTCGCATTCAGAGAAATTGATTAATATGATAACTGGTAAAATGTTCTGATCTGTTTCAAAAATGATTAAAATAAAATGAATCTGCTGCTGTGCTCCCAGAGGAGAGGACAAAGTGGATAATTTGTATTTGTTAAAACCTAATTACGCTGAATCAATTCTGTTATTGTGAGATATAAATGTGGTTTTGGGGAAGCCTTTAAAGCTGCTCTCTATGAAAGGGACTTGAACCGAGCTGAGAGGGCCATGCATCATTGAAACAAGGGCCAGAGAAAGCAGCAGCCACCAAGTGATATTAACGAGGACAGAGGAAAACACAAAAATAACCGTGAATCGATCTTAATAACACCCGTAGAAATTTTAATATGTCTGTCGATGACTAGACTAATGTTTTTTTCCTGGCCATTCTCAGTTTAACTTCACCTGAAAAATTGATATTTAAGTAGAAATTATTTGTTTTTCACAACATGTTGTATGGTGTTTGGTGGCAACACGGGGAGGTTTGGGCTGGAACAGATTACGCTTTGACTAAAGCAAGTGCATCGGTACATTCATTATATCATATTTTACTGCAAGAATAACACAAACTTATCCTTTACAATATGATTTTACTAGATAGCGAGATTGAACACCCCCAGTCATTAGACCTGCTTTTATTTTCTAAGAGAATGCTAGCATATTTTACAGCAAATATTTTAATTCTTAAGGGGAAAAAAAACCAAAGAATAAAACTTCAAAATGTGTTAGAAATTTGGCAAATGCCACATGCTGTAAAGTGTAGTGCAAAACAGAGCTGAGGATAAAACTGTCATCTGTATATGAGATGGGTAATTCCTTTCACAAAGACAAGTCGTCATTAGAATGGGGGTGCACAAACCTTTGCGTTGCGACCATTTCATTCACAATAATTCAGAAGAAATAAAGGAGTATGATTCCATACTTGGTTGTTGGTTTCAGCTTTTTTCTCAGGCCTAGGTAGCACTTCACAGACTCCACAGGAGCCTCTCTCTCTGGCTTTGTGCTCTGGGGAAAAGATTACATGTGACAATATGAGGACACTAATTTGACCCAGAAAAGTCACAAAATATGATTCATAACGCATCTACACTCACGCTCCATATGAAGCCACATGAACTCCTCAGATAAGCAATGTACCTTTGTACAGTTCTTCATAATTCAATATGGCTGTAGCCCCCTTGGTTGATTATATCTGGTGGGTAATAACATCATCTTTGCTTGAGGAGATGACAGTGAAAATGGCTCCATCATATTGCGCCACATTTTCCCCAAACTATCACTGTAAGTGTTGGAATTGAGTCAGACTTGCAGTCGGAGCGTGAGCAGCTTAGCTGAACTATCCATGATATTCTTTTATTTCCCCAAGTTCATTTCTTTGAAAAGAGGAAAATAACGCCAGTATCCTGTGTGCAGCAGTTCCAAGCCCAAGGGCCTTGTTTAAACTAGCATATGCCAACAAGACTGTAATGTTGCCTTGAAGGGATGCATTTCACACATAATGAACAACACAGCGCAGCCAGAGAAGAGAGAATGATAAAATGAAATTTTTTTCCCCCCCTCACACAAACCTTTAGCCCACTCACTTGCCCGAGAAAAGGAAATTTGGAAAACAAAGGCATGAGAATATGAATTAAATTTCTGCTTCACAGCTGATTTCCACCTTCTTCACTTGATAATTAGGAGAACATTCTGAAACAGTCGCATATTACACTAATTAAGAAAAGGACGACCCATGTTTAAAGTGCCTTAACCCCTCCCCACACGCACTTGCACGCATGCTGCCTTTCTTGAAATATCAATTATTAACACACAGAACTGTCTTTGTGCAGCCGTGTGTCAGCTCGCACTGTGTGTGTGTGTGTGTGTGTGTGTGTGCGTATCCCGGAGGGAGAGACACGCTTATACGCACATCGAAAAGGAAGGCACAACAACAAACGGCACAAATTAAGAGACCGAAGCGCTTTTAATCACCATTTTAATTCCGCAGGAAAGAGCGAACTTTACACATCTTTACTTCTCAAAATGCAGAAACAGGTGCATTATTTTCCCCTTTCACAACCCGTTGCAAGTGGGCCATCCACTTGGCCCAGAGCAGTTTAATCCTTTCTCAGTCTTTTAATCATCCTTCCTCAATCTTTTAATCATTAGCTCATCTGAAAGGAAATCGAACACCGTTGGCATGATTGGCCAAACTGAAGCGTGAAAATTAGTTAATTTGGTGACTCGGCAGGTGAACAGAGATACCGCTAGAGCTGCTGATCACGATCAAACAGAACAGAGACCAAGCTACTGCTGGTACACTGCCATGGGCAGAATAACTCAGATATTCCACCAAACCACTTTGACTGGTTAGGGGGTAAGACTGGTGTTCGAGGGGATGATTAAAAGGAGGGGTGAAAAAGAAAGAAAGAACAGAAGAGCAAAAGAGCAAGCAACCAAACATGAAAAGATGCGTGAAGTAAGAAAAACACAAAAGGGGGAGAAAAAGAAAGACAAGCAAACAGGGCGGAAGGAAGGAAGGAAGGAAAGGAAGGAAGGAAGGCTTTTGCAGTGTGCAAAAGCAGCTTGTCTAGTTCTAGTGCACTGTGCTTGGTGTTGGTGTAAATGTCGAATTTCTATTAAGAAAGAAACAGAGGAAGAGAGGAAGTAAAAAAACAGATCCATACTTTGGAGTCTTTGTACAACAGCAGCTTCTTGCTCCTCAGAACTAAGTATCGGTCCTGAAATTTGTGACCCGAGAGCAGTTTGGTAGAGCCATCTTTAAACTTCAGGTATTCTCCTTTGGAGATATCCATCAGGTCTTCTAAAAGATAAAACACACACACACACACACACACACACACGCCCATGCATCATAATGAGCAATTATTAGAGTAGGGATTTGGCAAACACTGTTATACACATCACTCAAGACACATACTCAAACTAGAGTCATGAAATTATTAGAATCTGCTAAGGGCACAGCGCACAACTAAATAGCTTTGGGATTGACCGTTACTGTAATAATCATTCAGAAAGATGACTTATAGATATTAATTTCATTTGTTGAGGTTTGAAAGGAAAGCTATTACTCTGTGTGGGTGAAAGGTTGCATATGATATGCTGGTTCAATAATAGACTTTTAAAAACTAAGGTGCTCTCTTGACTGTTGTTATTAATGTTCGGAATGGCTGAAGGAGCTCCTGCTAAATGAGTCCTGTTTCAATGTGGCGAATGATTCAATTTACTGGCAAAAGTGAATTCTTACAGAAAGAGATATTAAACTGTTGAAATGATTTCTGGCTGAATGAGGTTTGGGCATATTTATGAAAGAAAACTAGCATGAAGGAAGAGGTATTACTTTGCTTTAATATTGTCAGAGAAGAATGCTTTTTTGCATTATAGAAAATAATTATTATGCTATAGAATACACTACCTGATGTGGAATGGGACATCTTCAACCCAGACATGTTTTTGATGAGCAGGAACGCTGAGCTAGGGTCATCCAGGGTATTCCACTCTAAAACCTGCTCCAGAATCTTCTCTCTGTAGCATAATGGGCGTTCTGAAATATACAAAATCCATCAAAAGTGAGAAAATGAGCTTGAAAGACGAGCCATTGATCTATTCATGCCCACAAATCCCTTCACCCGTCCAGTTTTCACATGATATCATTACCCTTAAAGGACCGTCCACCTGGAGACCCCATTTTATTTGGAACAAATCCAGTGCCATCAGTCAATCCAAAATGTGAATAACCCTAAAACTTGAATGTTTTACAAAGGACATGAGTGTGAACATTCTCAGAATTAGTAAGTGAGTAACAAACAACTCTTGCAAAATTACAAACAAACAGTTCTGACAAAAAAAAAAAAAAAAAAGTGTCATTTTCTTGATCTGTTGACAACACAGCCTCACTGTTCAGAGAGGTGGACTGTTTACCTTCCCCGTAAATCTCAGATATAAGAAGGTCCACAAGTTCTCAATAGGGTTTAATCATGGTCTTCTTGAAAGATGCAGACTTTTTCCTGAAACACTGCTTAAAGAAAGTGTCTTCTAAAAACTTGCAGTAGGTCTGAGAGTTGATTTTGAGTCCATCCTTAACCTGAAAAGGTCCAACTAGCTCATCTTTAATAATACCAGTGCATATCAGTACCCCACCTCCACCTTGCTGGCATCTGAGTAAAAGTGGAGCTCTGTGCCCATTACTGATCCAGCCACAGGCCTATCCATCCCCAGGCCCATCCCTCTGGTCCATCAAGAGTCACTCTCGTCTCATCAGTCCATCAAACCTTTGAAAAGTCAAGATATTTCTTGGTCCAGTCTTGACATTTCAACTTGTGTCTTGTTCAGTGGTGGTTGGGTTTCAGTCTCCCTTACTTTGGCCATGTCTCTGAGCACTGAACATCTTTTACTTCTGGACACTCTAGCTAGGTTCAGTTCTGGAATATCATGGGTTCCTGGCAGCTTCATATTTGTTGCTTCTCAAATCTTTGGCAATTTATTTGTATCTTTTTTTCTCAACACGTTTCTTGTGACCCTGTTGACTATCTGCAACCAACTATTTGATGGTTCTGTGACCACACCCCAATATCTTAGCAATTTCAAGAGTGCTCCATCCCTCTGGAAGACTTTTTACAATTGTGGACTTCTCAGAGTCAGTTTTTTTGGCCCACTGTGCCTGAGGAAAAGAAGCTGTCATATAATTATGCACACCTTGATATAGCGTGCGAATCTCCTTAGGCCACACCCTCCCTCATTACACAAATACACATTACCAGATATTGTAAAGTGAAGCTCTAACAGGGGGTACCATTTTTAATAACTGAATTTTTTAAATATTCTCTCAAGTTTGTCAGGCTTCCAAAGAAGGTGTTTGTAGATGGATAGGATCATTTGTAGAGCTGACTCTCTTGATCAGTGTCTACCCGGCGTGTGCACATGTGTGTGAACATTTGCATCTGTGGATCTCCAAACCAGGTAACATAATATAAGTAGGTGGCATATCTAACAATTTGGCTCCAGTCCTCTACAAAATTAATCTTGTCAACTGTGGCAATTCTTACATCAGTTAACTTTAACATGATGACTCTAAAATCTCATCAGCAAATTCCATCATTACAAAAAAATAAAAATCTATTACAAATTAAACGCTGCTTTTTTCTGGCCTCCATGTGCACATAATTACATAGAGCAAATTTGCAATTATCCTCAACCAATCTGAGCCTGATTAGAAAACACACTCAAGTGCAAAATAGATCTATTATCCAGTCCTAATTTGCTCACAGTGTACCCTATTGGCAAGCCTCATGTCTGCACCCCCACAGCTTCAATCCCATCACAGTCAGTTAATAATTTTTCATAACCAGAAGGAAATGATTCTAATAAACAGGCTGAGCACTCATGTATGTAACGTGGCCATTTTTAATGCAACACTACAGCTGCTACAGATATCAAGGCACTGCCAAATGATTATTCAGAGTTTAAAAGGTTGTAACCAACACCATTTACTGCTAAGCGGTATGATGTTCATAAAGAAACTAAAATCTTACAGTTTGCCCATTATGGATGCTGGTTTTCATAAGAAAGAAGAATTATAAATGTGTAAAATGTATTTTACCAAAAAGGTGGCAAAATTAACGTAAACTATTTACTATGTAAGATTAGCCATATTTTTCATTTTTAAAGCTTCACCACCAGGATTAGTAAGCATGGCTATCACATCAGTTAAGTCCATACATATTTGGACAGAGAAAACTTTTTTTCTAATTCTGGTTCTGTACATTACCACAATGAATTTTAAATGAAACAACTCAGAACTGAAAATACATTTATTTCTCTTCTACATCTGTACACACTTATTCAAAGAGTGCATTATGATGCATCCACTCCTGCCCTATGGAGGTTTTCAATTTGTCATCAGCTGCTGCTCTTTTTCCTTAAGACAGTCTGTTGCTCAGTACACCAGTTGTGTCCTCCTCCTTTTTCAGGACATTTCAAAAGGTTGTACATTTTTTCTCTTTTCTCAGGTCTGTTAATACCATCACAGAATTTTGCTAAATCTCTTGGATTTCTTTTCCTCCTTCATTTAGGGGCTAGATTAACCATGTTTTAAATATTTGAGTGCTTGCCTTACCAGGAGCTTGAAAGGTTTTTAAGAACTGCAGCATTACAAGGAGGTACTGGCTATCAAACAATCTGAAGGACAAATGTTTTGCAAGGCTGTAACTAATGGTGGTATAATATAGAAACACCTAAGTCACACACTAAGCCAACGTCCACATTCATTCATGTTTTTTGAAGGACACTGGTTTTGTGTGCTCTGGTCTTTAACTGTGTGTGTAAACATTTCTTACCCAATTCTCCATTTTCAATGACCTCAAATGTGGTCCACAGGTCCTGTAAACATGTCTCTATTCCCTTCAATTCTACAGTGCTTTCAGCCAGCTCACTAGAACTCATGGTAGGAGAGACCTAAAACACAGACCAACAGATGTTAAATGGCTGTAAATACTTTTTTTTTTTTTTTTCTCTCATATTTTTTCTTATTTCATAAGTTTTAAATCACAGTGTGAGTCTTATGATGCAAACACACACATACACACAATTTGTGAGCTTTCACACCTGCGTCAGGACATAATCTGCAGCTTTCCTCTGCTGCTGATAAAATACAATTACTCACACAATTAAATGAGACACTTCTTTGATTAACTCCCCTTTGATTTGGTCCGTGGCAGTTATCACCCCAGGTTCAACACAAACAGACACACATGCACACACCTTGATTAAACAGCAGCTTTCTGGCTCTTTCTTTTCCAAATAGACCTCAAAGATCAAGTCACCAGCTGGAGAGAACTGCAGATACAGAAAGATTTATTTCTGGTTAAAAGTTACTTGAGTCTATGAAATAAAAATACTATAGTTATGCTATAATTGAACCCTGCAATATAACTCTGACATAATTATGGCATAAAATCATGATGGATATGCACCTGCCAGCATCAACTGCTGACAGGAAAAGTCCATACTGATGATTATCTTATTATGATAGCAAATAAAGGTTTGGATTGTGTTAGTAAGCAAATAAACAGTCCGATGTGTTGTAAATATGATGTGAGGGAAAAGGGCATGCAAGTTTTTGAACTGCAAAGTTTTTTGTCAGCCAGAGCAAGACTCAGAGCATCTCCAAACCAGCAAGTCTTGTTGCATCCCTGTATGCAGTGGTTTGTACCTACTAAAAGTTTTCCAAATAACAACAACAAGTACCAGAGTCAGAGGAATGAAGGGTATTTGGTCTGATCCCACAGTAAATCGTAGCAAGAATTGTTGAAAAAGTTAATGCAGCACGATGACAGAACACACATGCGCCTTCTGCATATGAAGCTGTGTGGCTGGAGTTCAGAGTGCCCAGGCTGACTATCCACAGCCAGAAATGCTTACAGTGGGCTTCTGAGGATAAGAAGCGGCCTGATTAATCATAAGTGCATCACTTTCTTGTGGCGCTTTGCCTGGCACCAGGATACATGGGAACAAGGCAAGTCAGCAGAGGCAGTGTGATGTTATGGGCAATGATTTGCTATCTTTGGTCCTGGCATTCATGTGGACATTCATTTAACAAATACCACCTACATAAATATTGTAGACAAATACACCTTTATGAAGATGGTATTGCCTCATTAATGGCCGTGGGCTTTTTTGGTAGAATACCGCACTCTGCCACACTGCAAGAGTTGTTCAGAACTGATTTGAAAAACATAAGAAATAGTTCAAGCCGTTGACTCTGGATTCCCAAGATTCAAAAACATTGGTGGGATGTGAAGGACAGATTAGTTTAATCCATAGATGTCCTTCTTGTATCTCACAGGACTTAAAGGATCTGCTGTTTGTGTCTTGGTTCCTGATACCTCAGCACACCGTCAGAGTTCCTTTGGAGTTTATGTCTAAATGATTCAGAGCAGTTTTGAAAGCACACACAATATTAAGCTTGGGGTTTTTGTGTTATGGCTGCTTGGTATATACTTCTGCCGTAACATTTGTTCAACTTAAACTGTAATAAAGTTTTGCTAATTTAAACTGGCAGAAACACATCACAGTGAGCAGTAAGATATCACTACCTATAGAAAAACCAAAGATTCATTTCTCCTCTTCTAGTACAAAACCAGTAAACTAAGCAAAGCAGAAATGGCCAAAAAACTACCATCACAGCCCGTTTGTTTCGTCTCCAAGTTCCATTCTAAACAATTCAATTTATAAATAAAGCTTTGCAGCAGGTTATTTCTTCAAATACAGGTCTATTCCTGATGTAACACTTCTGCAAACATACATCATAGTAAAATATTTTTATTTCAATTATTTAAGAAAGCTAATATTATTCAGGCGTAATGGAAGAGAGAAAGTTATACACAGCATATTCACTAAAGAAGTCACACTCTATGGCAGTGATTGTTAGAATAACAAAGGATAATCAAAGCTCTACTCAGCTCACATTGAGGTGTGTGTTTGTGTGTGTGTGAGAGAGAGAGTGTGTTATTATCTTTCTAAATAATGCACAGCTGGACTCACACATCATTCAACATGACATCACACAAGAAAGCAGAACTTTGGATTAGTCTGGATGTTCACTGAACGCTCACCATAGAAAAAAACAATAACCAGTAATTATACAACAAACATATTACACTCTCTGCAAAAACACTCTGTAAACACACACACTATGCAGATCTTCCAGGTTGCGTTGTGCAGAATCAAACTCACACACATACATATGAAAAAACACTCCAAATACCA
Source organism: Hepsetus odoe (assembly GCA_017165825.1). NCBI lineage: Eukaryota > Metazoa > Chordata > Actinopteri > Characiformes > Hepsetidae > Hepsetus > Hepsetus odoe. Next base: position 11,914,260 of record CM029388.1, on the reverse strand, counting down.
AACCAACGCTTTCAGCCCTCCCTCCACTCGCCCCTAAACACTCCACTGCACGTCCTAAGCATTTTCCTCTTTTCATTTGTCTTAGTGGATTTTCAATTTTCCCCATGACTTGAGGGGACAGTAATAGAACTGACCCTTCGAAGAGCTGACCCTCTATTCTGCATGGCTGAACTCAACTTCAAATCTCCTGTCTTTCCACTCGGACAATAAATAAATAAATTACTCAAATAAAGCAAAATAAATAAATATACAAATAACCTTTGGGACTAGGTGAACAGTACAATTTGTTTTCGGGTTATCTGAGCAATCTTTTTTTTTTTTTTTCCCCTGTTAACTAAGCATAGAGTGTTTAGTGGGTTTTTTTCCTTTTATTTTTTGGAGCAGTGTAATTTGCAAAACATTAAATGCAGAATCTGGCAAGTACAATAAATACACACTAATTATAAAGGACCCTTCAGGAAAATCATGGTGTGTTATGCATAAAACGAGTGGAATTTCGTTTTCAGTATGTCTGTCTATGTTTCATACCTTTAAACTGCTGCACAATATCTCACACCCCTCTATCATAAATTATGCATATGAATTCGCATGCTCATGAATATGCATACATACAAATATATAAACATATGCACAACCTGGAACATATACATATGTGGGAGGACAGTAGGATATAAAGTCTGTGTGGAATGCTTGAAGAAAATACATGTATAAACACAGTATCTGCAGTGAATCTTTATCTTCTATTCCCACTGGACATTAACACTTAATGAGGAGATTAAAAGGGGTGACTTACTGTAGTGTCCTTCCACCTTGTGATAAAAGAGTTCTCTCTCTCCATTTGCTGGACTTGCTCTTTGTTGACCTAGTTTAATGAGCACAGATAAACAGAAGCTTAAAGACAGTGCCTGCCAAACAGAAACACGCTTTATTGTTTAGGCTGAGTGGACGGAGTAGGGAGCACACTTCATTCTACTTGAAAATTTCTCTCTCACACACACACACACACACACACACACACACACACACACACACACACTTCACTGGTCACTAAAACTTGAAAACTGTAGAATTAATTAATCAACAATTAAAGGGGCAGCGGTGGCCTAGCAGTTATGGAGTTGGCCACAGGATCAGCAGATTGTGGGTTCAAACCCTTTACCGGTAAGTTGCCCTGAGGTACCCTTGAGCAAGGTACTGTCCCTGTCACTGCTCCCTGGGCGCTTTCATAGCTGTCTCATAGCTGCGGTGTTTCCATGGGTTAAATGCAGAGGTCCAATTTCTTTGTGGTTCACTGTGTGCTGTGCTGTGACCTCGCAATGACAAGAAGTGTCACTTTCAACCGTTAATCTTTCCTCACTACTTGTAATATATTAGAGGGACTGATCAGGTTGTAAGATTTGGAGACAAAAATCAGAGATGCGAGATTGCATTGGTTTGGACACAGGAGAGATGATGAATATGACGGTAGAAGAATATTGAGGGTGGAGCTGTGAGGAAAAGAGGAAGGCCAAACAGGAGGTTTATGGACGTGGTGAGAGAGGTGATGGAGGCGGTGTGAATGAGGATGATGCAGAGGACAGGAAGAAATGGAAATGAATGATCCCCTGTGACAACCCCTAAACAGGAACAGCCTAAAGACAAAAAAGGAACATAAAGATGCTACATATATTATGCATATTCTGTATTTTTCATCCGAAAAACACATTTGTTTTGAGGGTTTTGCCATGGTGTTCAGTTTAATGACAATTCTTTTATTGGAGAACTTCATGATGTCCATCCTCTTAGGTTTTTTGTTGTGCTATATATTAGTTGTGTCAATCAACCACCATATTAAAACAGGTGAAGTGAACAACACTGATTATCTTACAGTAATACCCGCCAAAGCGGTAGATTATATTAGGGAGAAACAGGCAGTTTGTGAAGGTGATGTGTTGCAAGCAGGATAAATGGGCATGTATAAGAATCTGACAAGGAGCAAATTATGATGGCTAGACTCATTCATGTCTGTATTACAGGACAAGTCAATCTACCACAACTGATCCAAGACAGGACAACTGGTGTACTGGGGACAGGGTCATGGGAATCCAAGGGTCTCCGATATGGGATGTAAAGCTTAGCTTTTCTGGTCCCATTCCACAGATTGCATCTTACAGGACTTAAAGGAAATGCTTCTGACATCTTGGGGTCAGATACCACAACCCTCCTTCGGAATTATTTTGGAGTTCATGCCTTGATTGGTAAGAGCTGGTTTTGGGGGCACAGAATAAGGCAGCGAGTTGTAATGGCTGATTCCTCAGGCTAAAGTTCATTTCACTGTGATGGAGTCTAGTTTCGGTGTGTGTTTTTTTAAATTTTTTTGTGTGTGAGGGGAAAGAGAACTTCTAAGGGGACAGTTAGCACTGCGCAATGCTAGAAATCTCATTTTTCAGGCAAAAGTTAACAATAAAACCATCCTTTTCTCTGCAAACTGCTGAATGACTGCAGCATTTGAATGTCACATTGATATCTTCCCCCCTTTTCTTAACTCACTGAAACAGGAAGGCTTTGATAATATAAGAAGAATAATTCATACTAGAAAGGAAACTCTTAGAAATTCTTCCAGTCTGACAAAGCACATATTAGAATGCTCTAAAGGATGATACTCCAACCTGGATTCTCCATGACTGATTATTTGTAATTCTGCATGGGTAAAAGCAATTGCAATGTCAGTTGCTGCTATCTTGCTTTAGGCCAGCCATTGGTTACTGAGGCAAAGGGCTTCATCTTCCCAGCCTCAACAAAAAGAACTTCTGGGATATTCCCTAATCAGAAAACAGTATGCAGCGATGTAGCAAGCAGAGAAAGCAAGGACGTTTTACAAGGATGCTCTACTTTTGAAAGGGCTCAGCCTCTATTTCATCAGTGAGAAAGTGAAAGTGACCATTCGCGTCATTGTGAGAACAGACAGCACAGCACACAGTGATCCACGATGAAATTGGACCTCTGCATTTAACCCATGCACACAAACACACACCGTGCAGCAGGGGGCAGCTATGAAAGCACCCGGGGAGCAGTGACGGGCACGGTACCTTGCTCAAGGGTAACTCAGGGCAACCTACTGGTGAGGGAATCCACAATCTTCCGATTCCAATCCAAATTCCTAACAACTAGGCCACCGCTGCCTAAAGAAGCACTTTAACCTAAAAGAACTCCTTTAGACTTGTAATATTGGCATATGTGAAATGGAGTAAAGGGAGTTGTAACCCTAACCTAACCCTAGGAAACTAACAGAGAATAGTTGGATGTAGTTTGTGATGAGGTCTTCCACCACACGCATCTCCTGGGGTGTGTGTCCTTCTGTCTGGAAGAGACAGGACGAGAACATAGACGCCAGATTCCGAGCCGTCATCTGATTAATATGAGAGCAGCTCAGGATCCTGGAAAGCACAAACACATACATCCAAAATGCATTCAATCCATGAATAAATACTGACTCAAAAAGCTAACTATCCCATATGTTAATCATGTGAATGCACAAATGCATGAATAAATAAGTTCACCCGAAAAAAATAAATCCGCCCAGAATTTCAAAGCTTGCACTGAAACACTTACCCACATGCAAAAATATGCACATGCAGCCAGAGAAACGCAAACACGCTAGAAACATTAAACAGCCAAGCACAAATATTGAAACGTTTCCATTTGCGAGGAAAACAAAACAATAAGTGTATCATCAGTGGGGAAACGTTAGGCCACCATCCAAATCTGCCAACAGGGCCAATTAAGCTTTCTCCAAACAATTAGAATGAAATCCAGAATATTTCACGCAATCTGACAAGCCCGTTGAGGCTTTATGGGAAAGCATATTTACTGAGAGCTTGTAAAGCAGACTTCAAAGCACCTAACATGCAGGGAAAGTGTGGATTGCAGGCTTATACTGCCAAGAGTCGCTGGTGACTCAGGAATTTTGTTCAAAGAGCTCATTACAAAACTACATGGGTGGAAGTTTTGTACTCTGTGAGTTTTCAATATCTGGATGTGCGTGCACGAGTGTACCTGTACAGATGCCGCAGTACTGCAGCCAGAGTTGATCTGCTGATCTTGGGTAAACTCTGAATATAGGTGGAGTACTTCTCAATCCTGTCCTCTTCATTCTCTTCATCTGAAAGCAGCAATGAAAAGCTATCACACCCTAAAGAAACATCACCCCTCTCTGATCTAATGTCATTAAATAAAAGGTTTGCTCAATTTTTATGTTTCCTGACAACACAAACATTAAAGCATCTAATGCGTCCCACATTTGATACGGTGAACCTGAGGTTTACATTGCATGTTCTTACAGAGTTTCATAACTAACCCAGGGCCGAAATCCAGTAAGGGTAGAGCTCTTTGGCCAGCAGGGCATCCTCACACTGGCACAGGAAGCTTTTGAGCGTGTCTGTGACGTCCTCTAACCGATGGTCCTGAATGCGAAGCTTAACATTGCGTGCATCCTGAGTAAACTCTTCTAGCAGCTGGGCCACGCGTTTGGGGTCACCATTCTTGTGATAGATGCCCTCATGACATAAACCTGGTGAGAGAAGCGTCAGAGGTGAAAGTTAGGCTCACAGCTACTTTTTAGAGTTAAAAACAACTAAAAAATAAAACACACTACCACCAAACACACCATTTTAAGAGCTCTCTAGAAAAGTTAGCGCACGTCCTTCTGACACTTGCTGATTGTGATCCATGCAGTTCTTTTAGGTTTGGACCAACTGCTTCCAAGGGAGGTTAAACTTAAATTGCCGACGGAGCAGTGATAGGGTACCTCAGGGCAACCTACTGGACTGGGATTTGAACCCACAACCTACTGGTCCTGGGGCAACTCCCTAACCACTAGGTCATTACTGCCACTTAGAAACATTAACATTTTTCATTTACATTGTTGTCTTTAATTCTTACTAATGTAAGATAAGCATTATTTACCGTATTGGGTGACAAAAGCAACACAGCTGTCAACAATAATAGGGACATCATTTTTACTCAGCTGCTGGTTGCTAAGGGCCCTGCCATCCCTCCCAGCAGCCAACTGGATAGCAGAATGCCACAGAGCAAAGTCCTGCTTAGTCACAGCATGAATGTAGATGGTTCTGCCACAAATACACATGCACAAACATATAAAACAATGGTTTATGACTCACATTGTCACTGCAAGGTAAGTGATTTAGGCTTTAATTATAAAAGCACTTTACCAAAAGGAGAGATATACCTTCCACTTTCCACCATAAGCAGAACCTGGACTCTCTCCTCTCCTTCCAAATTAGTGGAGACAGCTGTTAAGAGCAGAGAAGCCTTTAGGTGGTGCACATTTGTGTGGAATTTTAAAAACCTTTGAAACTTTGTTGTGCTGTATTTGATCAGGAAATTCTACAGCAGAACGTAAGGGCATCTGTATCTGATGTAAAGATGAAGTTTGGCTCATCCTACATGAACCAAAATCAAATACAGTGGTTCAAAAAAAATTGTTTTTTTAATTCTAGGAGAGTAAGTCAGAGTGTAGGACTATATCCACTAGGATGTGATCTGAAGCACACCATTCAAACAAGGCACTAGAAAATATACAAAGTATGGAACAGTAAATTGGCCTAAACACACACACACACACACACAGTATATACACAGTACTGTGCAAAGGTTTTAGTCAGGTGTCAAAAAATGCTGTAAACAAAGAATGCTTTCAGAAATGGAAGTGTTAATCGTTTATTTTCATCAATCAACAAAATGCAGTGCATGAGCAAAAGAGAAATCTAAATCAAATCAATATTTGGTGTGACCACCCTTTGCCTTCAAAACAGCATCAGTTCTTCTAGGTACACTTGCACACAGTTTTTGAAGGAACTCGGCTGGTCGGTTGTTCTAAACATGACTGTGTTTCTCCTCCGTGTGACATTGATGATCATCAGCACCTGTTTGGTAAAACTGGTTGATCATACACCAACTATAATCCTACAAAATCCCTGACTTTGTGCAAGTGTACCTAGAAGAACTGATGCTGGTTTGAAGGCAAAAGGTAGTAACACCAAATATTGATTTGATTTCGATTTTTCTTTTGTTCGCTCACTTTGCATTTTGTAAATTGATAAAAATAAACAATCATTATTTATAATTCTGAAAGCATTCTTTACATACAGCATTTTTTCACACCTGCCTAAAACCTTTGCACAGTACTGTATATGTAGAGAGAGATATATAGAGAGAAGAGAGAGAGCGCGCACGAGAGAGAGAGAGCGCAAAAGAATAAGGAGGGACTAAGGAAGAAAAAAAAAAAAAAAAAAAAAAAAAAAAAAAAAAAAAAAAACAACTCAAATTTTTTAGGTGAAAAACCAAAGTAGAAACTTGACATCTTGTTGGGAGACATGGTGCATATTGTTATTGCTCATTATTCAACTCTGAGCAAAACTGCAGTTTGGAGCAATCAGGGCAGAAAGCTCTGTGTCGCTGGTCATTATTTCTCCCGGTATGTACAGGAGGAGGCTGTCTAACGCTGTCTGACCGTTCTCGTCAGCACACGCATCCAAACACCCTGCAATGCCCTGGCCTATTTACTGAACAACCCTTTCCAACACCTGAGTGCACACCTTATGACAGTTTAAATCCCTTCACCTCTTCATGTTTTTCATTCTAAATATGCATTCTCACTTCTAAACTCATGCAATCTCTTCTCTCGCTCTCTCCCTCAGCACACAGGCCTCATACAATGTGCAAGAGAGACATGAAATATCAGATCTACTCAATAAAAGTCTGAGCTTCCACAATTTTTAACAAAGAAATTTTACTCACGAGCGCAGCCACAGTAGAGAGCGACTGCCTGCTTCTCCAATGGCTTTAAAAAGTCGCATTAAAGCGACAGAAAAAGCAGAACATGGGAGGTGCTAAAACAAGGTGCAATTAATTAACTCTGGCAAGCTTTCAAGGGCATCTAGTTTTGTTTACAGTTTTTATTGAGTGCCAGTTTTCATAAAATAAATAATCGCCAACACCAGCTTTATTAAGTGCTGTTATCTGAAAAAGCCAAACATTCACTATGGCTATTTAAAATGAACAAATAACAGTCCCATCATCGTGCCCTACTCCCCTGAAATTCCACGGTGTTTGGTGCTCATAAAAAAAAACTAAGGCAAAGTATCTTTTTGTGGAGCCATTAGCACTGGAATTTCAAACAGCTCTATGAACACCCTACAAAAACAGCATGCCAAAGGTCACAAAATAAAGTGCAGTACCGTGTGGGTCTTGTAGGGGGTGCCAGTTTATTTTCTAAAGCCCCGGCACGGTTTAAATATGAAGTGAAAGTGACTATTTGCCATTAGATCACAGCACAACACACAGTGAATCACAATGAAATGCATTCTCTGTGTTTAACCCATACACACACATATAGCAGGGATCAGTTATGTCCAGCACCCGGTAAGCAGTGATGGAGACGGTACCTTACTCAAGGTTACTTCAGGCCAACTTATGGGTCTGGGATTTGAACCCACAACCTTCCAATCATGGGGCTTAGTCCCTAAACACTAGGCCACCGCTGCCCCAATATGTTGACCAGTGTATCATCTAAAGTGGCATAATCGTATTGGAGTCCCACAACATTATTAATAGTAATTTAGTAACCCCTGGTATCAACCACTCATCATCAAATATATTTGATTTATGAAATTATCTTGGAATGTCATCAAATTCTTTCTTTTGATCTCAAACCCAAATATATTTACAGCACACCTAAAACAAACAGGCCATGTCATTCAAAGACATTGGAGGGGACTGTATATTTGAATTTGTCTATAATATCATTTTGAAAATGGGTGTAATAAGCAAATAATTTGTTTTAATAAAAATGTATTGACAGCAGTATATGCAACACAGTGGTCAAGAATGACTGCATGAAGACCATATTCAGTTAAGACGGCATGCGTTGACCTCCCGGTTATTCTGTTTTCAGGCCTCTGAATGTTTTTTTTTAATCTCTGATTTTTTATGGCTTTTTGGCCATCATTTAAAGCCTGGTTGCCACAACCAAGTAACCATGTAAGTCAAATAAAATATAAATGACACACATACTCACTTGCTCACTCACCAAGCCACAAGCAACAAACATCTCAAGAAAACAAAGCGAAACATGGCGCATATTTAGCTCTAGAAGGCTCACATAAGTGCTTAAGTGTTTAAGCGTCAGGGACAGTGGTGCATGTTTAGTGGAGCTCACTATGGCATACAAAACTGACTTCCATCTTCTAAAAGACATACACAGGAGAAATGTCTCACGCCTGATGCTGAGTATTGTCAAATGTCTCGTCTTGGTTAGTTAAGCTTAGATTGCATTAATAGCAGGAATATGACTGACAAGGCTGTTCACTCCTTTCATGTGTTAAATAAATGATGAGGCTCAACTCATACCCACAGTAATTTTTGCACTCTTAATTTTCTTTTTTGACAACTTCCAGCATTGCTTACCTATAGTCAGGGCTGGGTGGTCAAGAAAGCTGAAGTTCAAATTTTCTGCTCCACTTGAAATAGGGCAGAAGGAGCAGTGTTTGCCCAGAAAGCAACATCTGCACAATTTAAAGTGGAATTGAAAATTTGAAACGTTGAAGCTGCTGCTGCACAGCTCTGCTTTTGGGATCTGAGGAGCGCTTGAAGCCAAAACACCCATTACATCATGCAAACTCTCTGACTTAACAACCATACTTATTAGTATTTTAAATATTTAAAAAGAATTCTGTTTATAAATAATTCATCCATATGTGCCTATATTGGGCATTTTACTTCATTGCTCTTCCAATCAGTGTAAGAAGCAGAACTAGCTGTTCCCCAAAAAGCTCACCTAAAAGGAAGATTTTTGTACTGCAACTGTAAACCGGAACAGCACTCATCAAGACTTGCCGAGGGGGAGTGTACAGGAGGCCAGACAACATGAAATAACTGTAAATGTCAAAGCTATCCATAAACCTGCTCTTTATCTGGACAAATTAGATTTTAAACCTCTCAGTGGCTGTTTTATACTGTTGTCTCATAACGAGTCTGCACTGAGAGATGCATGTGTTGCTGCAAAGGAGTTTGCACCAACACAGAACTGAGGTCAGCTGCGAAGTGTCTGGCCTGTCTGCACTCTAATCCAATGTCACAGACTTCAGCCCTCTGGGGTCTTCTGTTCCAGGCTCACAGAGATCTGAGACCCCAATAGAGATGCTTGGTTAATGTGACACACTCTATTTCAGGGCTGTGTGACTTAAACGAGGCGGCACACTCGTAATCCTGCCACGGGTGCAAGCGGTTTATGGATTTGACCCACAGTTAAACATTAAATGTGTATATTATAAATATATGTAATAAAACGATCGATTTTCTTACCTCCATTCTAGTGCAATTGATTGAAAATGTTGCATATCTAGTCTGCCAAACGTCTGTGAAGTATAAAACCCGCCCAAGTGTCGCCACTATTGGCACAGGCGGCTTTGCTACGAGACGCTCAGGGAAAAGTGACTAGACAAGGAGACATTTCAGAGACGTGGGAATGGAGTCAAAGTGGCTCACAAGAGGAATGCCAATGAGGAAAGCACTTGCAATAGACTGACAAGAGCGCACAGGAGAATGCCTTGAGTGCCTTAGCTTCAGTGGAATGCTTTAGAAAATTGGCTCATGACAACATGATTATGAGAATCAGTCTATATCAAGTTATTCCTTGGAAACCTACTCCCCTAAATCTTCATCAGCGTCTGTTGTAAGAGTTGAAAATTTACATTTAAGTCCAAATGATTAACATTTGGAAGCTGCAGTTATTTGACAGCAATTTCTTAAGCCTGGTTCAATTTAATATTCATTTCTCATTCGTAGCTCACTGACATTTTATCAAAAGCCTGCATTCTAAACTAAATTCTAATCAATTACACATATGTGCATATAAGATGAAGAAAGGTATATTTTGTTGTATAATTAAAAGCCATAACTGGCACTATGGGCTAGTTTATTACAAAGAAATATAAATCTGGCCAATTCTTCATTTCAAAACAGAATGAACACTGATTGTAATTGAATTCATTGCATAACAGATTAAACAATATCACAATGAAAGCAATGGCCATGCTGTGTCAAATGCATCGCAGCAAAGGTCACTGACTTTCATGCCATTTTGAACACTTTTCTTTACTGATCCCTACAAAGTCGTATCTTAAATATAATATTAAAATGTGACCTCAGTCAAAATGCTGCCTAAATTACTGTGGTCATTGCACTTTACTAGCTTCAGATTTGATATGCAAATTATTTGTCAAGCCTATAAAGTAAAACTAGGATCACTCTTTATACATTTCAGTTCCCTTAGTTTTACCTTAAACCAGAGGCATACCAATATACACCAATCCCTAAATGAGTGATTCATTTTTCTTCATTTGTTCAATATAGTCTTTAGATTTTTAGAAGAACTAACAAGGTGTGGCAAGGTAGGAGAAGACGGACCTTGCTTTAGATTTGTAACATTTTCTTCATATTTATTTTGAGTGTGGGTGCATGTTTACTGAGTTCCTGCAGGCGCTTGAGTTGTAGAACCCCCTCGGTCGCATGCTTGTCTTCGGGACAAAAGAACAGTTCACAGCCCACCAAAGTGAACCACCCTATTCGCCAGTGGTAAAGGTCATGACCCTCTTTGTAATACAAGCGACCAATGAGCTCACAGTCCTTCTTTAGCAAAGAATCCCCCCTCACTGGTACAAAGCACTGAGAGAGAAACAGAAACAGAACAGACACAGTGAAGGGTGTTTCAGACATTTTGTAAAATAACTAACTAAAATAACTAAATCTAACCCTAGGGTTAAATTACTTTCACATAACTTTAAGTATGAGTGAGAGGAAAGAGACAACATTTAAAAGCTTCAACCTCAACGTTAGAAAAACCCTCCCAAAATAGACGCCAAAAAAATACATTCAGCATTTAATTAAACACACATAGCATTAAACAGAGACATGAAATCCACTACAAAATCTATGGGGTTCATGTTCTATTCAAAAGGGGAGACTGGGAAAAAAGGGACAGAGAGGGAAGATTGCTATACTGACTGGAGCTTATATAGGACTGCCCAGCAACTCGGGCATCTGCGTGGGTGTGTGTTTGCGTGTGTGTAACCTTGGCAATGGCAAGGGTCCAGTCTCTTTGTGTGTCCGAAGTCTCTGCACCAAACATGAGCACTTTCTCAGATCGCAGGTAGATCTCAAAGGTGAACACTGCCCTGAGGGGGAAGAGGGAATTAAAGAATTAAACGAGTACACACACACACACACACACACACACACACCTGTGAAAGAGAAGAGGATGGCTATTAATCTGTTTGTCCGTTGCTTTTACCTAGAAGAACACTAGAGAATGCAGTGAGAGGTGAAAGTTTACTCTCTTAATGGCTGCTACAGCGGTGGCCTGTGCTTCATGCTGCTGTGTGGAAGGGGATATTTTTATCATGGCGCTCATACTGAAAGTGAGCTGTGCAGATTTGCTAAAATACGTGGTAGAAATGCTGTTTGTAACTTTTGACCTTTGCAAGGTGTTCAGACACCACATACTGAAGTTTTGAGAAAGAGCAAAGAGGAGAAAATAGAAGAGGAGCATCCAGGGAGCAATGATGACCTTCCGATTCTGGGGCCAACTCCCTAACCACTAGGTCACCGGTGCCCCAAGAGGAGAGGAGAGGAGAGGAGAGAGGACAAACCCTGCTCCAGTCATGGTCTCCGTGTTGTTGATATTCAAGCTGACCACATCTTTAATGTCCACTCTCCCTATGGCTGTTGCACTCTTCTCATTATCATAGTAACTGAGGTAGCCACCTTCCAATGTACACCAGCGGCGAGCCATATCTGCAAAACACACACCATCATCAGCATCATCATCATCATGTGATCAGCTTTTTGAATGGGAATTATTCATTACTTTATATATTTGTATATTTTTACAGCTCATCGTTTATCTTGAAAATGTTGAAATGAACTTTACTGGCACAAAAATTAGTAGTGGGGTCTTGAATGTTTCTACAAAAGGTAGAGGGGATAAAAAGACACCAAATGAAGGAGCTTTCTCAACATACAGAGGATGAACACAGTAACTGTTAGAAACTGATAGAATGATGAGAAAAAACAAGAATAAAGGGAAAGGTTATAAAATGTTCAGGATATTCAAGATTTGTCACAATTTATAGACAAAAATTCAGATTTAAGAAGATGTGATATTCTATGTTTATTTAACATTTACATTTATGGGATTTAGCAGACGCTCTTATCCAGAGCAGCTCCCATGTCCTGATTACAGGGACAGTCCACCTGGAGCAACTCAGGGTTAAGGGTCTTGCTCAGGGACCCAGTGGTGGTAGTGTCAGAGGTGGGATTCGAACCTGGGATCTCTTGAGCCATAGGCAATTTAAGGCAATCATGTATTAAATTAAAAAATGAATGCAAAATAGGAGCATGGGATGAGTGGTATCACAAAACAACAAAAAAGACCCAACAGAAGACAGAAAAAGACGGAGAGACAGGTGGAGAACGAATGAGTGAGAAAGTAAAAGAGGAAAAATGAAAGAGAATGGCTGTCCAAGTGATACTTACAACTTTTACTAAAACAAAAGAACAAAAGAATTAATCACCCACAGAACTAGTGTCACAAATTAACAGGTGCAAGGAATGAGTGTGATGAAGGGAGGGGGGGGATGATGCCATTGATGGCATTTGGAAAGTGCCATACCTGTCGCAATTAAAGGCAGGAACACAAACAACACACACATACTTGCTCTTTTGAACAAACCAAAACACATAGACCCTCGTTTGTTTCGCATATACACACTCGCACACCGCAGAAGGGACAGATGGTATTTACTATCAACACACGCTTCATAGGCTGTCTCTCTGTATCTCTCTGTGTTGCAGTTCAATCATCTGCTGGTATTTATTTCATCATCACCTCTTAGCTCCTATCTGTCTGCATCTCTCCTCCCCAAAATGGCACCAAAAATCAATCCAAAACAAAACAATGGCTGCTTTCTCAACAGAACCTGGGCTGGATTGTGTTGCAGGCTAGAGATATATAATGTGTAAAATTGAATAACTCCCCAACAAAGACCAAACATGGAGAGAGGCAAAAGGTCAGGTTATTGTTCTGTGATATTTTTCCTCTGTTTACTGAGGACGGGCAAACTATAGCAAGTTGGAGTCAAAAGCAAGCAGAACAAAAGAGTGTTTCTTAGCTTCATCTATTTAGAAATGTGAATGAGACTTATACTACAATAAACAAGGACACAAAATAGGCTTATTCACAAAACACCCAGCCTTCAAGATCAAAACATCAAGCATAATTGCAAAGAATCTGTGTTCTTTCTAATCCCAAGTTATGAACCGCTGAGGAGAGCAAACACTTAAATGCTACAAAGGCACCATTCAGGATCCTTAGGATTGCTGTAGGATACCTGGCTATAAAGCATGGACATAAAACTGCCCTTAATCAATAAACTCCAAGGAATCATTGTTTAGTGAAAGTGAACATTAGTCATTGTGAGCACACAGCACAGCACACAGTGAACCACAACGAAAGTGTTCTGCATTTAACCCATGCACACTCTGCAGAAGTGGGCAGTCATATCCAGTGCCCAAGGAGCAGTGATTGGGACAGTATATTGCTCAAAGGTACCTCAGAGTAACATACTGGTTTGGGATTCAAATCCATGACTTCTGCGATCCTGGGGCTTAGTCCCTAACCACTAGGCTGCCGTGGCCTACAGTTGCTAATATCCACACGTCTGCCGCTTTGTGTAAACCATATGTTTGCTTGGATGTGTGTTTTTACAAAGGAAATTAAAAAAGTGTGTAAAGATCAAAATACCAAGAAATGCATACAAAATACAAGATACAAATGTATATTTATACCAAAACTGGGGTACCATCGGTCAAATTCTGTTTTTAAAATAAGAGTGAACACACAGAACATAAGTATACGTTTAATTTTCAATTCAGTTCAATTTAATTTAATAGGCGGTGGCCGAGTGGTTAGGGAGTTGCCCCGCATCGGAAGATTGTGGGTTCGATTCCCTCACCAGTAGGTTGCCCTGAGGTACCCTTGAGCAAGGTACCGTCCCCGTCACTGCTCCCAGGGCGCTTTCAATAGTTGCCCACTGTTGCACGGTGTTGGCATGGGTTAAATGCAGAGGTCCAAATTCGTTGTGGTTCACTGTGTGCTGTGGCCTCACAATGACAAGGGTGGTCACTTTCACTTTCACTTAATTTCTCTTAGGGAACATACAGTAATTGCACCATTTCAAGTGCACTCCACATAACCTTAACTGCAGATCTTTATTTTGCTACTTAAAAACAGTGTTGGACGTGTGTTTTTGCATCTATTAGACAAACAAAACACATATGGAACGATATGTCATACACCACCACCACCCCACCCATTAAAAATATATCCATAGTAATAATATCGAACATGATAATAAAATACTATTCGCTATGAACCCCAAGGCTACTTCAAGAGGGACGTCTTGCACCTTCAACAAAAAAGCATCCTACATCAAACACCTAGTTTCGCTTAGATCAATGAGTCATCTTTGCAGTGGTTCTGTTATGAGACATCCTGAAGACCAGCTAAAGGGGGATATTTTCAAAGCTTTCTGAGAACGACATTATGAACCCTAACGGGCTGGAACCACTGTCTGTGACGAAAATGCTGTTTCTTCGCCTGTGACTACAAGAGAGGAAGGGGCATACGGGCACTTAGTCTTTCAAGCATGTTCTTAAAATACATTCGATTCAATATTTATACAGACAGAGCTCAGAGAGACCTTCTGTTGCTGAAGGATAGATCACATGGAGCGTGACTTCAAAATGAGTGAACTCCATTCAGAAAATGCCCCTGCTCAAAAGCACAAAGCTGCTAACAGCAGCAGTCAATGAGAACATGTCTTGCTTTTGTATTAGCTTTTGTGTGTGAAGCAATGCACCTAGACATGTGCAAGCCTGCATAAGGCTGCATGATTTATAAAGGGGCACATGTGTCTGTTTTCAGCCCTTTCCCAAAAGAGCAATGGAGTAGCACACAAGGGGCATGCCGGTTCAGAGCAAGTGTGCAGCAAAGGCCTGCTGGAAAACGCCCACTCACATGTATGTCATGAAACAAGCATTAATTAGAAATACTGTAGGTCACTGAGCCAAGATTGCTTACAGTGCTTTTCAATTTTTTTTTTTTCCAATTCATATTTACTAGATTTAAATACAAATACACTTTCTCTAAGCTCAAATAAGTCTTGAGACATTTTAAAGCAAATTAAGAAAAGAAACATGCTAGTCAGCCTCAGAGCTCTACGGCTTTCAAGCTTACGCAGAAAATGTGCTTCAATCAGAAAAACTTGTAAATGTCAGAGGGTTGAAATCTTCACAAGGAATTGCAGATTCTTTACACATATACAGTGCAGTGCATTCATGTGAAGCAATTAACAAAAGTAATGTGGCAAAAAAGAACCATCAAAGATCAACCCTCATTTAGTAATGCCTCTTCAGTGTCTGCTCGATACAACTGAAGCTTAGAGCCATCACTTTACCAAAATATCAACAGCTTAAATGAGGCTAAAGGGAGCCCAGCAGTAAGGCAGAGTGCTTCAGAAATACTCATCCTTTTATACAAGATGCTGGTATTGTTACAAAATACCCTTTTAGCCAACTTTATTTTAAAGAGTGCATATGGAGCAAAGGTTGAACGTGAAAGAATTTTAAAATAATCGACCTGACAACATCAGACTCCCATTTAATGACATGAAGTAATACATTAAATGAATGCAAGAAAAAAAAAAGTGTAGCCATGGAAAATGGCTGATCTAATCCAAAGATTCACTTCATTAAAGTAACAATCTGATTTCTTAAATAAAGGAAAGTTAAAAGCATTTAAACATGTTTTTATATAACATTTGTCCTGTATAAAAGCATTATATAGAATGTATGCCCAAAACAACTTTAAACTTAACCAAACCATTTGTCTGCTAAAACTTTGTACAAAACATGCCATGCCTTCGCTATGTTGTATGACAGATTGCAGAAGGTCTTGAAAAGCCTAGGATATCCTTTGCTATTCATACAGACAGCAAAAGTTTCCATTTGACAACCTAGTTTCCATTTTGGAGAAGCAAAAATGGAAATATCGCCAGCCCTCAGTCAGGAGCAGACGAATGTATTTGTATACAGCACAAATACCTGTAACTCTCTTATCCAGAAAGTAGGAAGTAGTTTGAATGTAAAAGTGAAAGTGACTACCTTTGTCATTGTGAAACGCAGCACAGCACGACACAACGAAATTCAACCTCTGCATTTCACCTATACACACACGTGCAGCAGGGGGCAGCTATTGAAAGCACCTGGGGAGCAGTGATGGGGACAGTACCTTGCTCAAGGGTACCTCAGGGCAACCTACCGGTGAGGGAATCGAACCCACAATCTTCCAATCCGGGGCAACTCCCTAACCACTAGACCACCGCTTAGTTCTTTAAAACATCTGCTTTTCCATACCTATAACACAGCTGATATTTTTATGAAATTTATGAAATATAAAAAAAGTGATCAACAATGTGTTACTGAAGTGACCCAATTACTCCTTTAAAGGAAAAATGGGATGAAATGCATCTGGAACAAAATACATTTACAATAAATCTAAATGATATCCGTGCATGCTTTTAGGTAGATTATAATGTGTAAACCCAAAGCAGCATGAAAGTGTTCAGCAAAGTATTCCTGAAGAGCAGTACATTTTGTATAGCACAAAAACAAAAAAGCATTTTGTCCCATCGGGGCCAAAACCTGTCTCTACAGAGGTAGAAAGTCTATTTGTCTTGTATGTTTAAAAAAAAAAAAAAAAAGAATTAATTAAGCAGCTGTTCCTGCCCGACTGCTTAGCTACACGACTGCCAAATGTTTTTTGAGGAAATTCTTGTGGAATGTAAAATAAAAAATAAAAAATAAAAAAAAAAACCCAAAAGGGAGCTCCACCTCAGTGGACCCAGAGACAAGAGATCAACTAACTGACGAACCTAAAAGAGAAATCCAGAAGTAAGTACAGAGAGCAGGGGAGCGGGAAGCATGATTAGATGAGAGGAGAAGAAAAAAAAATATATCACAGGCGATAGAGCTGCTAGAACTTTGACCTTGTAAAGTACCGCAGAACAGAACACATCTACTGGGAACAAAGGCAGAGAGAGAGGCGCTCAGCAGGAAAAGATAAACTAATCAGAAATTAAAGGTTTCGGTTCCACACCTGTCACTCAATTCAGACAGTGCGTGTCGTCAGAGCAAGTGTGTACATGCTCCTCTCCCCTTGAAACGGAGATAAAGGAGGCAGGCTTATTCTTACACAAAACCCTGAAACGTTCAAATCAAATGCTCAGCCTGTTAAAAGAGGCTGGCAGAAGATAACAGTCCACATGCCTTTTTTTTTTTTTGTGGTTCATCCACAAACTGGGAGGATGTGAAAAAATTCTAGCTAGCAAGAAACCTCACTCCTTTTTATTCCCCTCATAGAGGTGAGAGAACGAATACTCAATGGCTGCCTCCTTTTTACTCTTTTCATTCATTTCATAACTAAGTGCGCAATACATTTGGCCACAAACAAAATAATGAAGTCAAATAGATGAGTTCAGTAAAGCAAGTGGAAGTCTCTATGCAAAAGCAGCCAGCCATGCTTTTATTAAAATCCTCCAGAACTGTTTATGAATTATTAAGGGCAAGGTTTTAATCCATAGAGCTTCAAACCATTAGTGAAAAAGGCTTTCAGGGAACCTAGGTGTGCACAGGCTTGAAAAGAGGGGGAAGAAAATATCCACCTTGCACTCTCCTCCTGTGACGCAAAGCATCACTTCGCGCCGGTTTAAGGAGCTGAAATGCAGAACGCATTGTTTAAGCAGCTCCGCAGAAATTTTCAGCGGAAGCACCTACACTTAAGATGCCATTACTGGAGATAAACTCTCGCATGCTCTTTGTTATAATAGATGAAATAACACACTATTTGTTGGCTGGAGCTTTTACAGTTTTAATCTGATCCATCTGGCCAACACGAATAAGTGGAGGACAAATAAGAAGGCAGAAAGGTGCAGGGAAAGAGTGCAGCGCTCCACTCCACAAGTCTCGCTAGGAGTTCTTTTGCACTGGCTTGTCACTGCCTCATTTACAGGATATTGTACATGACACTGCTTTGAGAAGTTTGCAACACTTGCTCACTGCTGCAGTATATGATGCAAGTATTGGTTGAAAAGTAGTTGTTGAGGCTCTTGTTCCAAAAACAAAAGCATGTTTTATGCATTCACACTCACACTGTCCCATGACAACACTTGCTGCTAACAGTTTAAGGCTTCAAAGTAATAGGACCTCTTTAAAAGTTTATGGGCAATGCCCTCTTTTATTAAGAACCTTTTCTTTTAGGGCAAAATTGAGTTCCAGCCTGTTTTCCAACAAATCTTTTGGCTTATGCACATGGAAACGTATTTTATACATTGTGAGGACATGGGGGCACGCATATGGCAACTTAAAAACCACCTACCTAACATTGTGTCTAACTGTAACCCCACTGCAGCTGCCAAAACAGTGCTGACCTGTTGAGGTGACTCTGCATCTCCGAAAAAATGGCAGCAGACCATTCACAGATTGCACTGCTTTGCTGAGCACATCCCACGAATTCTCAATCAGATTGAGGGAAACTGAAGGGAAAGTACGCCTTGAACGTCATGTTAATTAAAACATTCCTAAAATTCCTGCTATATGACAGGGTGCATTAACCTGCTGAAAGCTTCATTTGGAAAAACCAATGCCATTAAAAGGTGTCTTGGTCTGCATCAATGTTTATGGTGGGAGTACAAGTCTAAGAAAATCCGCTGCTTCTGTACACTTACTTTATGTTCACGATGGAAGTGTCAAGAATATCTAAGCAACCTAAAGTTTTGTTTCTTTGTTTTTTGTTTTTTTTTTTCCTGTGTGAGCCCACAGAAACAACGTTGCTTATTTATTTTATATTAGTGGATGGACGGACGAACAGCAGGATGGACGGATGGAGGGACGGACGGACTTTGGGTTAAGAGTTTTTGCTCAGGAACCCAATGGTGGTGGTCAAGTGGTAGGACACTCGCCTATGGACCAAGAGGTTGCAGGTTTGAATCCCACCTCCAGCATTACCACTTTTGGATTCCTGAGCAAAACTCTTAACCCCATGTTGCTCCAGGGGGGACTGTCCCTGTAATCAGGAATTGTAAGTTGCTCTGGATAAGAGCATCTGCTAAATGCCATAAATGGTAACGGATGGATGGATAAATGGATAGACAGGCATGCAGGTAGACCGACAGATGGACAGGCATACAGATAGACAAGGTTCTGACACTGTGGTTGATGTCAGTTTTGCTCACTTTATGGACCAAAAAAGCATGACAATACCCACGCACATAAGGCGGCAGGATTCGGTAGCACTAGAGAAAACCCTGGAGAGGCAAAAAGGAGGGCTGCAGGGGAAGAAATCCCCTCCAGAGGACTGAGGACTCCAGCTGCTACTACTAGCCCTGCATGAGTGCAGGTAGATGAATATGGGGTCCATCCTTTGGCCCCTTCCCTAGGGAGACCTCCCAAAGCACGTTTCCCCATCTCTAATTACCAGCAGGCCCAGAGGCCCACTCCAGATGTTGGTGAGGAGCACAATAGGTGCAACAAAGAGAAAGAAGAGAAGTAGAAATAAAAAGTTTTAAAAGATCTCTGAAGTGTAGCACTTTTATAGGCATGTTGTAAGAAGGAGGGAGGATGACTCCAGATGGAATTAGTTTCTTGGCCAGATGCTGACGCAACCAAAGCCTCCTTACAAGCTATTTTCAACTACAGGAGCAAAATAATGGTCAGAGCAGATGATCTGTGATGAGGTAAGGCAATAAATAAATAAATAGTGGGCTGGTCAGCATGGAAACGTTCTCTCTTTAAACTCCTCAAAGTTATGTTGTCTTGATTGTCTTGTTAGTATGGTAACTCTTTTACTTTTAAAACTACTAAGCTAATTAGCATGACACTGTGCAAGGCCTTTAATTAGTCCACTTTTTACATAAAACACAAAACCAACACATTTAGTGGCACATTCAAAAAATGTTTTAGCACTTATGCAAGGAACTGGTTATTAAAACTAAGAAACAATCTTAACCCTACACCCTTGGGTTCATGTTCAGTTATAAAACCTCACTAGTCAGTCACTAATAATAATAATTATTTGGTAAATCTATGAAAGTAATATATAGGGAGTGCAGTTATGAGAGTGAAGCATTAAAGTGCCCCTGTATCGACCTTCGTAGTGTAAAGGTTTGGGAAAACAGACCGTTTAAAATCAGTTGCATGGAATTTTTCTGATTTCATATTCATAAGGGAGATTAGATAAGTAATCTGTAACGAATGCTCATCTCAAACATAAACCTTGGAAATGACTTGCTACTCAGAATACAGCAAAGAGATTGATGCAGAAGCAAAACAATAACAATCACAAACAGCAGAGCAGAAGTGAAAAAAATGGAATTAATTTCCTTAGATGATCCACAGCTCACTGTTGTCAAAGATGCTGAATTCCTTGGCACGTTCTCTTGCCTATGTACTGTAATCATTTGGGTAAATTTATTTATTGTGCCTTTTTATCAGCTCCAGCTTTCCAACGACTCATATTGGCCAAGTGCATCGCTTACAGTGACGTTTCATACTGTTCGCCCCAGTGCAAGGATACAAAAAAATAGCACAGATAAACTTTCTTTTTGTGCTTGATGTGAATTTGAATACCCAACAGATAGAGAATGCTTAACAGCATCATGGACCATGGACTTGAATATGGTTAGAAGTTTAATTGGATAAACAGACTGACAGACTTACCATCTCTTCCTTTCCTGTCCAGCGTGTTCTTGAGCATGCTGCCCGAACAGTAGAGAAACCCGTCCATGAAAGAGGAAGGATCTACTGTAAAACTACTGTCACCCACCATCTCCAGCTTTGCAAATTCTGACAGAGGGAGATAGCAAGAGGGAGAGACACAGAGAATGAAAAAGAACTGATTAAGAATAATCCAATAAAGTGTAGGGAGCTGAAGCTCCGTTTGTGCAGTATACAGCACAATCCCATTATCAACGAGCCTTTTCCAAGCCAGTTCATTATTCTCCCCTGTCCCTGTTTAGCGCACATTGACTTTGTAGTTGTTTTTGCCAACTGGAGGCAGACTGTTTGGTGCAGAAGTTCCCAGATAACCAGAGAACGTCCTCCAGGTGTTCAGATCCTTCCTTCTCATTTACACATATCGAATGCACATATTTATTTACCCTCTCGCAAGGTTACACAGCAAGGACACCTGCAAAACTCTAACAACTGAAAAAAACTTGGAGCCCCCCCCCGTTCTCTCTTTCTCCTCTACTCCTTCCTCTTTACCCTTCTCTCTCCTCCTTCATTTTTAACATCTTTTCAGAGGTTCAAACTTATCGGTTGCGGATTCAATTAGCCACCATGCACAGGTTCGGTTTCTTTCAGGAAGGCCGGCAATACCTGCAAGATTTTATCAAGCACCTCCAGCCCCCTTTCAAGGCCCGAGTTCAAATAACTTTAATTGAAAATCCTTTTTAATTGAAGGACCTCTCCATCTTTCCATCTTTCTATCTCTTCCCTGCAGCCTTCAACCTCGCTCTATCCGTTATAAAGAAGGGGATTAGAAACCATAATGAGATAGAAAGACTAGAACTCTTCCTTGGAGGTCTTGGTAATCAGCCTTGCATGAATATTTAGCATTTAAATACGCATATTCAAAAAGAAAAAAAAAAAAAAAAAAAGAAAATGAAAAACCTCAAATATCCTTATTTTTGGTTGGAAAACAACAAAGACACGAACAAAGAACAGTGGAAGGCAAAACTGAAGTGAAATTATTAAACGATTCACAGGTGTTTAAAAAAAATTTTTTACAAGTTTTTTTACAAAAAATCTGTGTTATAAAACACAGATACAAATCCAAATCCAATCTACAGAAAAATAGTTGTATACATTATTTAATGTTGACCAGAATAAGATTAAGATTATCTTAAGGTAATAGTGTCAAACAATGATTGCTGACATTTTCAAACTGCTGTACAACTTAGAGCGAGTTAAAGACTTAACCTGTTATGACAATAGTTTGATGACTAGTGATATATCAGTTCCTCCCTTTCAAAGTATTTGCAGAAACATTAGTGAGCTCGGTAAAGTGGTAAATTAGGAAAAAATTAATTGTCAATGTATCATTTCACATGATGAATGAATCAGTAGCTCATCCCTGTCCAAAAAGATGCTCCAGTCAAAAGATTTATCATTAACCTTATTATCATTATTATTATTATTATCATCATCATCAATACAGTAGCTCAAAATCATGAGCAAACTTTAGACTCATGAAACATGAACAGTACCTCCGTTTATCATAAAATGGCAAAAGCACAGTAACAAGGCATGAATCCGTTAATAAAGTTGTTACTCTGCATTTCCTTTAGTTTAAAAAAAATGTTAAAAAGCTAAACATTTTCACACTGTGTGCACAATTATTAGGCAAGTGAGTATTATTGAAGATTCATTTTAATATAAAACAAATCCAGTGTTATCAATCCAAAATGTTAAGAACCTTGAAACCCGAATGTAAATGTGAGTGAGAACGTTTTCAGGGGATACGTGTGTGCACGATTGTTAGGCTACTATTAGTGTGCAGAATTATTACACGGCTAAAAAAAGAATCTCTCTTACTGGTTTATTGTCATCTGTTAAAGTGAGAATAATAAACTAATTCTAAATAAAAAAATAAAAACTTTTTTTTAAAAAGTGACCAATAAAGATCTGCTTAGGCCACACCCTCCCACATTACACAAACACACATCACCTGATCTGCTTAAATCCAATCGGCATTCAAGATTATACAGATTGGAGTTGGAATAAATGCATAACAATGACGATATAGTCAAAATACTCACTTGCCTAATAACGGTGCACACAGTGTAGGTCATTTAGCAAACTATAAAATAGTTGAACAGACTCATTAGTAACTACAACCCAATAACAGAAATGATTTATTTTAGACAGCAGGAAATGTCTAAACTAAAGGTCACATTTAAGCCAAATAATAAAGTTAACTGTTGATTCCTATGATTACTACAATTTAAAATAATTATTTCTTTAAAAGTTTCATTTCATGTTTTAAAACCTCTCTCTTATATGCCCAAAACACTGTTTTCACTTTTTATTGTGAGAAACTAGTAGTACTTGGTAAAGATTCCAATCATCCACACTTTCAGTAGCAGCTGTTAAGCCATGTGTTCTCGGCTTGTTGCAAGGACCGGACCTTGAGATCGACAGAAGCGAAACCGCAGACTGTGTCTGAGGAAACAAAAAAAAGCTTGGACTGCTAGGCTGAAGGATATCCTTAACAAAAGGTTATCGTTAATCCAAGAAACAACGTATTGCTTTGGTATGTCTCCTTCAACGTCCCCTCTGTAGTCCACTGGACTAACATTATCGTCATTAACCACAAAGTGCCAAATTACACAGAATGCACATCTCCAGCTTCTAAGAGCAACAATTCAGAGGAAAACAGTTTTTCCTGGCCATGGTCACACATGTATGTGTGTCCCCTTCCCTGTTAGTTACAATGCTACTCTGCTGTGCAAGTGAGGTCCAGACACATCTACACAATGCAGTTAATGAGGCCGCAGCTCCATATGGACACAAAGGTGGTTCCTGTGTCGCCCCAGTGCTGTTCCACTGTTAGGGAGGTTATCACAATGTTGACAGAGCAGTGAAAAACATTTGGGGCTGCGCTTGGTGAGGGTGGACTAATTGGGCTTGCTGGCACACTTCCTGAAGGGGCCTCAAATGAGCAGTGTAGGAACAGCTCAATCCAATCAAGTTCATACACACGCACACACACTAATTAGAAATACTTTCAGAAAAAGTGATCTCTTGAGAAGAGGGTGCGTGGGTGGAGGGTGTGGGGTGGGGGGGGTTTGGGGTCTCTGTCATCCTGGGACAAAAGCCTGTCTCTATGACAACCAGGTGACCCTGAACAGCAATTAGAAACATTAGCAGTAAAAGAACCATCCAATCAACACAGGTGCTGTGAATAAATTTCTCAAATCAGGGTCCCAGAGAAACGTGGCCTTTTTTCCACATACTCCTCAAGTTAGTCCTTTGGAACATTAATCACAGTGTGCCATGGTATATATATTATATAAATAAATACATACAATGACACTAATTGTAAATATGTAGGGCGGAGGTTTAGGGCCTCAAGTCAAGGTGGAAATATGTAAATAAATAAATAAATAAAACAAACAAATAAATAAAACACTAAACATACATGGAATACCCATGGGCATATTTGTGCGTAGTGCAGAAGCTAAAGTTTGGCAATGCTATATTACCAAAAATGTTTTAGAAAAAGTAACAATTCTTGAACAAAATCAGGACTACATGCCTTTTGCACCAAAGCCAGTGTTGCAGGGGAGAATCACCAGGTACCAAGCACCAAATAAGGCATGCAGAAAATGTAAACACTAGTCAAAAGACGATTTTTAAGTATCACAAGTAAATGCATCCTTTAATCAAACTTACCTCGGTGCCATGGTAATACATAGATGTTTTATGCACGCAAACACAGGTGTGAATTGATTTTGATATTGTTCAATCATCTGCAGTGCAACTTCAGATCATCCAGGCTTTTATACATTATCTGTTCAAGGATGCTGGAAAGCTTGGTTTGGAAAGATTAAATAGGAACTTCCAACATTCAGTGCAGTGCAATTCAATAGCCTTTGGCACAGAAACCAAAATTCAATAACCTTCTCCTCACACTGCTGCTACTTCAATGGATATCACATTAACTGTATTACATGTTTCTTTTCCAAAGCACAATAGACTTCTTCACAAAGCCCTTTCTCACCAACACAGGGCTTTTGCAGGTGCATAAATCTCAATTGGGACCACGATATACACAACGTGGTCAAAAGTATGTGGAAGCCCCTCTTATTATATGTTTTTCAGCCCAATTATTGTTTATAGATGTATCAAATGAAGCACAGTTACTCAATCCCTATGGCAACCACTGGTAGTAGAATGTGCCACACTAAAAAGCTTGGTGACTTTAAATATGGCACGGTCATAGCATGCCAGCTCTTCCACAAATCAGTATGTGAAATGTCTGTCCTGCTTGACATGCCCCTGTAAGATACATTTTGGTCAAAATCCATCCAAACTCAAAGTGGGGATGCAGTCTGTCAAACCAAAATTGTCTATCCACTTTTGATGCACTCTAGCTGCCTCTGGAAGCAACAACAGCATAAGAGCTGTGCATCAGGAGCTTCATGAAATGGGTTTCCATGCGCAAAATGCTGCAGACTAACCAAACTCACTATGCACAAGGCCAATCAACAAGAGTGGAGTAAAGCACACTGTATGTACAATGAGTTCTATGTGGTGATGAATCACACTTCATGAACATGAAGCCAGAATGTAGGTTTGGTAGATGACAGGAAGTGTTATCCACAGGAATCCAAACTTTACTGCTTTCACTTTGTTGGTAGACAGAAAAGTGGTCTGGGCTGTCTTTCAGTGTAATGTTAATGGCACAGCAAATGAAAAAAATTAAACAACCGCTTGCTTCCTTTGCGGCAAGAGTTTAGACAAGGCCCTCACATTCTTTTCTTCTTCTGGTTCAGGATCAGGAACAATCCTGTTGCCTCATAGCCCAGCTGTCATGCTCAGTGTAAACATGGTCTATGGTTCTAAAAGAGTATATAGGTTTGCCAGCACCAGCCAAGCGCCTGCACCAGTAGAAAAGCAGACTGATACAGGTACAAACCTGAGAGCTGGTTGTGATAGAGGAACTCCATCTGCAGCCTCTGTCCTCCTTTCTGAGCCAGTAGATATGGAGTGGAGTAATCAGGATCTCCTGTAGCACACATTACATCCGCCCCACTAAACACCAGGGCCATGGTGACCAATACATCTGACTGGAGGACTGCTGCACAAAGAGCCTACAAATACAACACACACACTCAGAGAAATACAATCAGATATACTGGGTAACTCAATCACTTTGAAATTAACATAAATCAGAAACACAACTACATTAATTAGCCCCTTGTTCTGAAGTACAGGTTTTTCTTTCATACTAATTTGACAATTTTCTTTTTCAAAAATCAATTGCACAAGTCTTACAGTCATAAAATTAACGTCCTAATAAAATCTATAATAGGTCACAACTTGCTGCAAATCACAAACATAAAAAGCAAAATATTTCAGTCAAATTTGGTCAGTGTAAATTCACAAAAACTTCTGCAGGTAAAAAAAATAAATAAAAAAAAACAGTTAAATGACTCAGAGAAGCATTCAAAACACCATAAAGATTTTGTCTCTATTTGTTTTACTCATCTTTTTTAAATAATTTCTGTCTCCTTTTTTATTTGAATTTACTTGAGTTTATTGCATAGCACTTTGGCCAATACTTCAATTGTACTATAAAAGTAGAAAATTGCTCGATGTGGCACAAAGAGTCTGTTCCAGTGATGATGGTAAGATGAGGAATTCAGTAGAGAGCATGTGAAACTCTGTGTTGCCCACCTGTGAGACTGAGCTCCTTGCCATAGATACCTAACAATAGCTTAGTATTGTTTTTTGTTTTTTTTAAAGGAAACGGGGCATCCGCAGGAAGAATGCAGGCAGTCCAATTAAAATGTGATGGGAATGGAAGCAGTCGATAAACAGAAGAGAGCAGATGGCTCCAGACACAGACAGAGGGAGAGATGCTGTAATGCTGCCTAACACTGCCTTTCATGTGAAAAGCTGCAGCTTGCATACCCTATCGATCCACCTCAAACAGCCCTAATCTGGAGGAGAACAAGGACTTCCAGACAGACAGCTGTGCATGCACACACAAAGTTTTTATATAACCACATAGATTAAGGGTTACCAGCCAGTCAATTCTTATAATGGGTTCCAAAGTAACAAAATGGCCAACATAAACTAGGGCTGAAATTACATAAAATAAAATCAAATCAAATCATCATACCATTACAATGATTATTATAAAGCACTTCTTTCTGCTGCTCCTGTTTAGGGGTTGCCACATGATTATTATAAAGCACTGAGATACTGTCAAACTCTCATGCTTTAATATTTTTAATAAAACATCATCAGTGACAATTTTTAAAAAGAGTTGCAGAAAAACAGATGATTTACACTGCAGCACAAGCTAAACTCCAGCAATACTTGCTCAATATGTTGTGCTTGACAGCAAAAAGTCAGCATGTTGCCATTTATTCTCAAGAACAAACTCAACTAACAGCTAGTTAGTCAACAGATGAAGAAGTGGGAAACTTTTTCAGCCTGTACCTGGACTTAAACATTTACATTTATGGCATTTAGCACACGTTCTCACCCACCATTGCATCTACAGGCAACAACTTGAGCAACTTCAGGTTAAGGGTTTTGATCAATGAAAGGATGATAGTGCTGGAGGTGGGATTCAAACCTGCGACCTGTGATCCATATTTTTCTTTTTCAGATAACTTGGATTTGTTTATAAAAGTGAAAGTGACTTTTCTCGTCATTGTGAAACACAGCACAACACGCAGTGAACCACAACAAAATTAAACCTCTGCATTTAACCCATACACACAAACACATGCAGCAGGGGGCAGCTACTGAAAGCACCCAGGGAGCTTTGATGGTACCTAAGTACACCTGGTACATAAAGATCTGAGCAACACTAACAAGGGTGTCAGGCTTACGACTTGGTCAGAGCACCTTTCAAATGGCATGTCTTTTGGGGTGTTCCAGTGGTTTGCATCACTTTTGGTAGGTCCTAAGGACAGGCAATAAACTTGGTCATGTGCGTCCACGTTCATTGATACGTGTTGGCCAGTCTGTCTGGTCTGATCCCACAGAAGAGCAAATCAGAGAAAATTAACCAAAAAAAAAAGTTGGTTTTGATGAAAAGGTGTCTGGACACATTTAGTGTGAGGGCCCATGCTGACCCCTGCACCAGCAGAAATGTTTAAAATGGGCACATGGGCACCAGGACTGAGCCAGGCAGTACTGGAAGAAGGGCTATGGTTTGACAGACGGCACCAAGGGTCACTAATGGGAGGAAAGGAAGATGGTGGATGAAGCGTGATATCTTCACCTCTGGATGTGCCTTGAGTACTCTTTTCCCTCTTTCATATTATCTCTCACACACACACACACACACACACACACACACACACAATCCACTTTTCTACATTGAGTGTTGCCGCTCTTCTCCCTCTGTCTCTTGAAGCAAAAGCAGTTAGTGCTGACAATGGGAAAAACAGCTTCTTCAAAACTTTTACAAAATGTAAAGAGCAGTTACCCTGGATAAATTCAGCAGAGCCAGCTAAACACACCCACACCACCCCCCCCCCACACACACACACACGTTCTGTGCAAAATTCATTCATTCACTCTATCAATTACTTATGCTGAGTAGGTTGCGGGAGGTGCTGGAATCTTTCCCAGTGCACATAGAGCAAAAGCAGAATAACACCCTGTACAGGTAGCCAGTCCATCACAGGGTGCACACACACACACACACAAAAAATTATTCAACATTAATTTGTTTAACCCTTGTCACCTTAAGAAATGGTTGATGCTGAGATTTTCGTTGGCATGACGAGGAGGGACAGGATTAGAAATGAGTATATTAGAGGGACAGCACTGTTTAGATATTTTGGAGACAAAGTTAGAGAAGCAGGCCTGAGCTGATCCTGCAAATGCACCCAGATAACTAAACATACCATACCATATATAAAAAAGCTGAACATTCACACACTCTGAACACCTGCATTTTGTAATGTGGAGCACTAATTTTCCACCAAATTAGTCAAATCAGTGGTTGCTGTTTAGAAAACTGATTTTTTATATTTGTGTGACTAATGGTAGTATTGATTATTGTGAAGGCACTAAAGTAGACAGAAGTTGATTCAATTAAAAGTAAGTTCATAAATGAAATTGCCTCGGGTGGAGTAAACTATTGTCACCATGTTGGTGTAGCTTTGCTTGCTACATTACTCTGGGCATTGCTTTAATGTAGTTAACCTTCATTTAATGGAGAGTAACTGGTATCTGCACCGCAGGGTGGCCGTGACGGTGGTCTAGTGCGGGGTGGCCGTGACGGTGGTCTAGTGCGGGGTGGCCGTGACGGTGGTCTAGTGTGGGGTGGCCGTGACGGTGGTCTAGTGGTAGGGTACTTGCCTACCTGGGACCTCTTGAGCCACAGGTTCGAATCCCACCTCTGGCACTACCACCACTGGGTCCCTGAGCAAGACCCTTAACCCTGAGTTGCTCCAGGGGGACTGTCCCTGTAACCAGGACATGGAAATCACTCTGGATAAGAGCGCCTGCTAAATGCCACAAATGTAAATGTAATGTAACTCAATACATTTTCCACATTTGCACAAAACAGCATTTGGCATGCATGGGAAACTGCAAATTAGATATTTTTTCACACGTTATTCCTTTAATTCGTATTTGATACTAAATACAGGAGGACATCTGTGTCAGGTGGGTAAGAGCAGACCGTACTTTGATGTAACAGAGTGCAAAGCTCTCATTCCTTGGCTGGCTTGTTTACATCCACAAGAACATTTGGAGCCAGATTTTGTGGCGCATTTACTTATTTATTTTTTCCTATAACCTTGGTAGTATATTTAAAAAAAAAACAAAACATAGAAACACCTGTTACTATGGCAACCTGATTTAACATCTGGTAAACTAGCTAAGCTGGAGCAGCAAAACACACACACACACACACACACACACACACACACTCCATAAATGGCAGTGCTAATGGACCTTCTAACAAGGGTAGGAAAAAATAACATGATGTCAAAGGCCACCATAAAAACAACTCACACAAGGAGCACAAATTGAAAACACACACACACACACACATACACACACACACACCTGATTTAGCTCTTCTTGGCTGGTGAGGCCCTCTAGAATTCTTCTGTACTTCCTCTCTCTGTACTTCCTGCGGTGAAAGGTCGCACGCTGCTCCGTCGAAGCTCCCATGTGAAGCTCCTCCTCAAGTGGAAGATTGGCAGCCCAAAACCGGTTGGCATTCTCGTTTCCAACCGCTAAAAACAGCTTGAAAATGAAGAGGATGATCAGATTCAGCAGCAGTTTTTATGAACTGTTCTGAACTGAATGAATCAGTGTCTGATTAAAGTAGTTGTAGAGAAATACGAGTTACCTCCACCAGCTCGTTGGTCCAGATGCTGCTGTCAAGCTTCAAACTCCTGACCTGAGAGATACCGCAGCCCAGGAAGCGGTGCTGACCTGAAAGAAGTGTACAGTGCCAGTGCTTTAGCAAAACCTTGCATCCTATTAAATGGTAACATGATATAAAGGAGTGAAGAAATATCTTATTTGAGATATACTTTGGTGTAATTTTTGGAGAAAGAGAACAAAACAGTCCAGACAAGCTAAAGTTTGCCAGGTTTTTAGCACATTTTAGCGCAGAACTGCACACTTCTCAACTTGGGTCCATTTACGTGAAGTGATTTATCATTTGGTATCAGGGAACATCAAATATGCCTTGATATTGAACTTTATAAACACCAGCCAAGACTGTCAACATATGCATTGTGTGGATGATTTATGGTGAAATGGCCCAGAATTACTTAAAATGAAATCTTCTAATGGTTAAGACTTTTAAGAATTCAAATGAGAGCAACAATACGCAGAAATAACTACTCAGACTGCAAACCAGAAGCAGCCTTTATTCCAGCTAAAATTTAGAATGAATTTATAAACTTTTTATAGCACGTATCAGAGCAACAGGAGCTTGGAATTCTTATACTTGATTCATAAATGTGAATACATGAAACTGTCCAGTGTTAAGCTGACCTACGGAGGAGATGAAGTAAGATTAGAAATTATTCAGGAATTAACAGGCTAAATCATTTAGGAGTGGTGGGAGTCCAGGGGTAGGATTCTCACTGAAAACCAAGCGGTTGTGGGTTTGAGTCTGGCTCTATCCAGTTCCAAACACTAGCACGATTTGAAGCCCTGAGACTTGGTCATGCAATGTGTATTGCTCTGAAAAAGCATCTAAAAATTATAAGTAAAAAGATGCTTACTATTTGTCAAACAACACTTCCTCCCTTTAAAGTCAGAAGTTCATATTGATTATTTTAAGGTGTGTAAACCCAATTTAAGGTAATCTTATAAGTGGCAACCTTAAATTGGACTCATTAAGGGGCTGCTGCCGCAGTACTGATATCCTATTGATATGAGGCAGTGGTGCAAACCAAGTTAATCTCCTAATCTTTCTCTCTAAATGTTTAGCTAAATAATGAAACTAATGGAGGACGGTCAGGGTCAGTTTGCATTATGATAATGGCAAACGACTCCCTCCTGGCTTTCACTCCCTGCAAATCCCTTTTAACATCTGTGTAACATTCCTTGAAGGCAAGTGCAGCACAAGCCGGAAGCTACACAGCAACAAAGTTTAGACTTGGTTACAGTGCTCATGTTAATCATTCATCACATGAGCAAATCCTGCAATTCTAAATTAAACCCCACCAAATTAGCTAGATTTCTTTTCTTTAGAAAATATCAATATTTTTTCTTTTGATCCAAAAATAAGAAAAGATAAAGGGCTGGAATTGCACAGCAACCATCCAGCATAGAGACAGAGTCAGCTTCAGTTGGAACTCATTATCACACTAATCCCATCCATTCCAGGCCCTTATTTCTCACAGTCACAGCCCTAATTGCAAATGAAAGGCATGAAAAAGGCATTAATTGCTAATGAATCATGAGTAATTAATTGTGTTTGTTGGTCTCAGTGTTTGTTTAGCTGAACTTGTGGCGTCACCGCCGTTGTTTATGAAAGAAACAGATGAATTAAACATTGAGAGGAACACATATGAATATGGATTAAGCAATCCTCTCATATAATTAGTGGTAATGTAGAACTCCTTCTCCATCAAAGATTATTATCGCCGTTCGAAACCTGATGTGACTGAGGAGAGCGCTTGGGTGATGTACATTTGATTCTGATTTCAATCAAGCGTTTCTGTAAATAGTGATGGGTGACTTCACATGCCATATGTGTTTTGTTATTCAGCATCTTAATATAGACAGAAACATAGAAGAGCAATGCACTACTGAGGCTGAACTGAATACAACCTGCATTCATTTCAAAATGTATACCTAATTACATATAAATCAACATTTTCCTGTGCACAAAAATGCATTACAGGTCAGCTATTCTAAGAAAAAGAAAGCATATCTATTAACTGTGTTAGAAAGAAAAAAAAAGGGGGGGGGGGGGGGGTCAAGATATAAAATGTTTATTGTGTGTTCCTATGGTAACAGGAGTTGGTACCAGGTGAATGTCCATTATGTCAGTGTTGTAAGGAGCTTCCTGTGGTTAGTCAAGGCAACAAGTAAGAGATGGGAACAGTGGGAGAGAGAGAGAGATGAGGAGAGTGAGAGAAAGAGAGGCAAGAAGTGAAGCTGCTGGGGTACAAGTTTTAGTCTGAATGAAAGTGAAAGTGACTGTTCTTGTCATTGTGAAACAAAGCACATCACTGCATTTTACCCACACACACCATGCAGCAGGGGAGAACAGTGATGGGGATGGTACCTTGCTCAGGGGTACCTCAGGGCATCCTACTGGTCTGAGATTCGAACACGGACCTTCTGATCCTGGGACCAACTCCCTAACCACTAGGCCACCGCTACCCCAGTAGCACGAATGACTATCCGTTAACAGTTAGTCTCTTAAAGGACAAATTATTTAGACGCTGTAAATAAATAAAGTATCTATGCATCATCATTGGACACAACATCCCTCCACCATCTCCCAAGCAATGCACAATTCATTTCTCTTGTTCTCTCAGTGCCTTTTTACCTCTGCCTCTTGAAAAACAATGTGCACTTGTCTGATCGTTAGCCTCTCATTAGATTCCCTCTCTCCTCCTCTTACTCTCTTGGTCTCTCTGCTTATTACCATTGACAAGAGTCAAAGGTAATTAAACCTTCTCTACTACACATTCAGCTTAGGCTGTACTATTTGTCACGCGCTGGGTGTTTGCTCACACAGTGAGTGACGTCCTTGGGCCTTGTACCAAACGGCATTATTTCATGATCACAAGGTGCCTGACTCACACTGAATATTAGTTAAGGCTCCTTTAACATTCGGCATTAATAGAAGTGGAAAGTGCAGTGCAGTGTTTGTGCAGTGCAGGTCTAACGTGTTTTAAAGACAAGTTATGATCCAGATCACCTCAGGAGGTGGTCAGGGACTCATGGCCATGCAACACTGGTTATATGAACACTAAAGTGTCCTGTCGTGTCCCTGACAGGCTGCAGCAGGGGTGTATGCAGCATTAAAATATATAAAAGTATTTGGCTTAAACCAGTTAAGAGTTTTGTTGATGTATGTTTATTGTCTTTCAGAATGTGTTCGCTACATTTGCCTCAGAGCTCCAGTGATTAACTAAAGATGGAAAATTTAGACTCCAAACATGTCTTGGGTTTCACTGGAAAACTTTGATTTTTCATGAGGTCAATCCTTTCATTCCAGCTGAGAAGAGCCTCTGGGTACCAGTTATTTCTAGTACAAGAAGTTCGTTCACACTGGCAAGTGAAACCAGATGCAGAGATTTGCTACCACTCATTATCACTGCAATCCCATCGGAGTTTTATAAAAGTGATGTGATAAACCTCTCACGAATAAAGTGAGAAACTTTCAGTGGCTGTAGGGTACCTTATTTTTGACACACAGTTATGGATATAATGCTAGGGATGTGTTATATTACAGCTTATGCATGCACAATTAAGCAAGAGTTACTGTGAGGAAATTTATCTTTTATATTTTATTATTAGCTCAGGTTGGACAATATGCAGGGTATACTGGAAATGGCTGACTATAATATACCCTGCAAATATAGTATACCCTGCCTATTGTCCAGCCTGAGATATAGGTTATGCAAATAAAGGAGTTGAAAATAATCAGTATTGTTTTAGAGTTCAGCAAGAAACATGTATGTAGGTTAAGTTGAAACATTTTAAAACCAGTGCTGGGTTATCAGTCTGGCTATTTACTGGCACCATATTTCATTACAATGTCAAATTTCCAGTAATTACATCTCCACATGAAATTCACATCATCATATAATGACTATACAATGGCTCACTATTATATAAGAAAGAACAATTTTATTTGATTATAAATCTAATGGTAACAGAGGTCAGGGTAAAATAGAGAATTCTTGAAGTATTGTCTAGGAACAACTGTAGTTTTGGCTTTGGCTAGATGGATTTAAAATGATCACTTAGGAAGTGCAAAAAACTTTAATTTATTGGTTTTCACATCTTAAAACTGTAGTGTTTTAAATGTAAAGGAACTACATACTTTTTCACATATGATTTACACATTTTATCCGCTGAATCTGACTGCTACATCTTTTTCAGTACCATGGACAGCAGCAACCTGTTCTCAAAGGATGAACTACGTTTTAGAACATTCAAAGATTACATTCTAGGAATCCTCTACACATTTAATGTTGATGATAAATTACTTTAGAGATATCTCTATCCTTAGTTTGTAGAAGTGTTAGAACTGGCTGAATTTAATGCAATGTAACAAACTGGTATCTCAATTCAATAGAATTGTAGACGTTAATGTTTACATTTTTTGTTTAATAGTATTGGAATATTTAATACTGAATTTATTTTTGTAGTGCTAAACAGTACTTTTGTACTTTTAGTGTGAAGGGGAGTGTGTGATTGAGCTGTACTGTTCAAAGTGTGTACCTGCACAAGTTTTACAGATGACCACGACGAGGTTTATGGAGGCCCACTCAGGGTTTGGCGCTCGGCAGTCAGCGCAGCTCCTGTTCGACTTGTTGTACCAAACCTTCTCGGCCACCTCATAATTAGACAGCGTCTCCACGATCGATTCCTGAACTGCCTCGATCCACTCCTCACGCTCACGCCCCGACTCTGCTGTAAAACTGACAATTGATCTTTTTTTAAAACTCTTCATTATTGATTTGATTTTATAGACCACTTAAAGACTTACAAGATGCTGAGCAGTTATTTTTTGGAGCGAGACAGAGAGAGGGAGAGAGACAGAGAGACAGAGAGAGAGAGAGAGAGAGAGAGAGAGAGAGAGAGAGAGAGAGAGAGAGAGAGAGAGGGAGAGAAATAAGGAAGGAAATCAGAAGATAAGAGGAAACGGAGAGAGAGAGCGAGAGAGAGAAGAGAAGAGAAAGAATGAAAGAATTAAGAAAGAAAAAACATAAGATAAGAAGGAGGAAAGGGAAAGAGAGAGAGATCAGTATCAAAAGGAAAAACAATACCAAAATGAAAAGAATATAGAGAGAGAAAACACTCAGGTGGAAGGCATAATAAAAAAAAAATTAATAATAAATAAGAAAAATAATTTTAATTGAAAGTCATTCAGCACAAGCCAGTCAACTTACTGTGTTGCACTCAGACAGACAGAACCAATAGTGTGTATATAAGATAAAGATGAAGAAGAATGAATGAGTGTGTGTGTGTGTGTGTGTGTGTGTGTGTGTGCGCGCATATGTATGCTATGAAATAAAACAAACTACTCAGTGGCCTCTCTGTCTTCTCCATTGTGAAGAGCTTTATTCTTTCATCCTGTGCTTTCTTCATGACTTGCAGCGATCAAAATAAGCTCTAAATATACAATCCAGTAAACACTCAGCATCCAAAAATCAATCGCTGTTACGGGACCCTCCACAGCCATTACTTTTAATGAATCCAAGAGATCGAGTTTATTTCTGATGCTTCATTTTAGCAAGGAATTCCAATTATGTTGACAACACCGACACTAAACACTAGAGACGCAAGCCACCATGTTTATCAAGCAAATACAAACAGATCAATACATCCTACAGTCCATGAAAGAAAGAGACGGAAAGAAAAAAAATCTTAACCAGTGCAGCTCAGCCTAAGCCCGGCAGAAAAGGAAGGCATCCTTTAGCACCATATCGAACAGTTATAAAAGGGCCATTAATGAAACAAACATCCAAACATCAGGGGCTGGAGCCAAGATGGACAAGATACTGCTTTCTGTTTGGGGTCATAGGTGACCAATCACGCAACTGTATATCCACTTCAGTGCCACAACTGTTAAATAAAAAGATGAGGTTCAAAGATGGAGAGAAAACAGATCAATAATGAGGGAAAGTAGCTCAGATTGTCATTTCAGAGAAGCAGTGCAATAATGAGCGAGAGCCTGTTTGAGAAGATAGGGGAAAGGAAGAAAGTAAAAAAAAAAAAAAAAAAGAATAAAAAAAGCACAGCAGGGGAGTGACTACGAAGTGATAACAAAATAAAGTCTAAAAGGGTCAGAAGTGTTTCATTTGGCGCTAATGAATCTCACACTATCTGGTTCAGCAATCACTTCTCCTGATTCTTCTACAGTACATACAAAAGGAGGTTTTAAAAGCCTTTTATTTGACCATGAAGTCCTTTTAATCACAATTTCAATTGAAACCAAAGTTGTAGCAGCAGGTCATGTAAACAAAAGTGAGGCATTCTGACATTGTGATGCTTTAATAAATCAAAAGAATAATCACAGTTATGAACAAATAAACTACAAGCCAGAGTTAAGGCCTCATAAAGACCTTTTTCACTTCGAGAAAGATGCACAGCTCCTAAAACAGCAGTAGAGCTGTGAAATGAGGCTAGTCGGCATGTTAATGAACCAAGCAGACTGAATAAAGTAACAACATTTAAAAGACAGACTTCATGGCGCACTGTTTTTTTTTTTTTACTTTTTTTTTTTAAAATAAATCAGATAAATCATCTTCTGCATCCAATTACCCAAATCTTATTTCGCTCAAAAATATTTGGGTAAATTCCAACAATTTAAGCAAATAATATCTGCATGCTATTACACAGAGAGAGAAATAGTTTAGGGGCATTCATGGTTATAAGCATAGAGTGGTGAAGTTTGCTAAGAAGCTTATGAAGTTTCGAAGGTCATTTTGAAAGGTGTCTTTTATTCATGTAATGGGGACTTACCTGCCTGTTTAATCTCAAAAGGAGGTTTGTGTACTGTACGTACAGAAAGGAGGACACAAACACAGAGATACACTCACAAAAAGGATTTGAAAGGTGTGTTGATCTCAAAGCTTCTGCGATCCACATGCTTGACACAGGCAGCAGTCAGGTCTACTACAGCAATGGCCAGTCCAGCATTAAAGTCCTGAAACAAAAATATAAATATAAGAATATCAAAAAACTAATAAAAAAAGAAGAAATACAAATATGAAGAAACCAAGATTAGGGTTTGTTATAGTCGGCAATGGCGTTGTATTTATTCAAGGCTTTGGATACTAAGCATTCTTTAAAGTAATCCGTCTTATGCTGACTGCACTTTTTAGTAACTCAGAGTGAAAGTGGCCAAAATGAGGTATTAAATACTCTTTCTAGGTCCCTTTCCAATTTCAGCACTTATGCTGAGCTGAGCAGTGTAATGTATAAGTCTGTCATTTTCATATTCTCCTGACGCAAAACCATCTATAATTTACACCTGAATTAAATCAGCTAATCAGCCCCTACTTTATAACCACTAACAGGCGAAGAAATAAAAATCTCTTTAGAGTGGCACCTCTCAAGGGCTAATATAGATAAGCCAGCTAGGATACCATCCCTCCTTGAAGCTGATGCTTTGGTAGCAAGAAAAAAAGCCAAGCATAAGGTTCAGATTGATTTTGACAAGAGCCTAACAGACATGGCTAGACGAGTGGGTCAGGGCATCTCTGGTATGTAGCAGCTGGGACCAAACATGATCCAAAGATCATGGGCACCCAAGTCTCACTGATGCATGTGATAGTGTGTAGCCACAGACCAGTTAGAGCGCCCATGCTAACCCCTGTCCACTATTGAAAGCATGTACAACAGACACCAGAATGTCCAAACTAGACCACAGACAATGGGAGGAGGTGACCTTTTCTGATGAATTCAGTTTTCTTATATCACGTAGACAACTGTGTGTGTACAAAGAAGGCAAGTTAGTAGAGGCATTGTAAATCACTGGAAAAACCATGGGTCCTGGCATTCAGATGGACGTTCTAACATGTTCTATATGCCTCAAGTATGAAGGAGACCAAGCTCAAACCTTCATGGCCACAGTAATCTCTATGGTAGTTTTCTCTTTCAGGAGGATTATTTGCTTTGAAATGCTGTAATCATTGTTGATGAATGATTTGAGGAACATGACAAAGAGCTCAAGGTGTTGATTCAGTCTCCAAATTCTTCAGATCTTCATTCATTCAATCAAGCATTTGTGGGATGCACTGGTCAACCTAGTTTGATCTGTAATGCCCCACCTTGCTGCTTATAGAACATAAAGCAAAATATAAAGTTTTTGTGAAGGCCATGCGTAAGCAGGCAGTTTTAATGTTATGGCTTAACAGTCTAGAATCACACTTAATAAAGGCTTGTGCTTTGCTCTACACTATGTGATGGGAAAAGAATAAAGACATCTCAAAAAATAAAAGAATCTCTGGACCTCTGCATTTAACCCATGCAAACACCGTGCAGCAGTGGGCAGCTATGAAAGCGCCCGGGGAGCAGTGATGGGGACGGGTGCTGCCAAGGCACCAAGGGTGCTGGTGGTCTAGTGGTAGGGTACTTGCCTACAGACCTATGGATTCAGAGGTCCCCGGTTCGAATCCCACCTCTAGCACTACCACCATTGGGTCCTTGAGCAAGACCCTTTACCCTGAGTTGCTCCAGGGGAACTGTCCCTGTAATTAGGACCTGTAAGTCGCTCTGGATAAGAGCGTCTGCTAAATGCCGTAAATGTAAATGTAAATGGGGACGGTACCTTGCTCAAGGGTACCTCAGGGCAACCTACTGGTGAGGGAATCGAACCCACAATCTTCCGATCTGGGGCAGCTCCCTAACCACTAGGCCACCACAGTTTTTTTACTTTTGTATGTGTACATCACCCTATTCACGCTAAATGATTCCTGGCATGGATAAGGCATATATAAGCTGCAAAAATTAGCCCCTGAAAATTGTGACTTAGCTTGTAGCACAGTAGGCTACCATTCTGCAGGCTAACACTGCATAGGCTGGAGCCATTGCCTTTGGTTCTTTGAGCAGGTAGCTGAGTGAAGGATCAATGGGGCACTAAAAAGAGGCAATACAGTGGCTGCTTTTGTTTGTTTGGCATGAGTTTGGCTCCCTCCGGGAGATGCGGGGGTGACCTCTGTTCAGGGCAGGTCTGCTGCCTCCCCAAGGAGAGAGAAACAGAAAGAGAGAAAGAGAGAGAGAGCGAGAGAGAGAGAAAATGCAGCAGCAAGCTCGTTCATCTTGTTAAATTAAATACTCCACTCCACTGAACATGAACAGAGTCCCCCACTTCACTCTTTTGCTTGCTCCCTCTCTTTCCATCGCATGCCCTTTCACCTTCTCTTCATCCTTCAATTCATGCCGCTGTCTTCACCTCCCTCTACATTCCCTCCATCATTGTCTCTCTCCATCTAACTCCCCATCCCACCTCTTGCCTTTTCTCTCTCCGTGTGACCATTCATTCCCAAAGAGAGAGGTTTTAAAACAAAAACAATACAATCAATATCCATTTCTTCCTCTTAATATCACTGGCCCTCCCCTTTCCTCTCACTTGACCAGCTGATTAAGAAAAATTTCCTTGAAAAATGAAGACAAAAGACCTTGGTTGACACTAATGCTAAAAGTAATGATAGGAAAAGATGGCATACATGCATGCACGAATGTAAGAATGGAATGCACCAAACAAACATAAAGCTACCATTAATTCTCCCAGTTTATGACATTTGGCAATTGTAATACTTTAATAATATTTTTTTCACGCTATATTAAAATCAACAATAAGCTACCTGGCATAGATACTAACTTTAATTACCATCATAAGCATGCATAGCCCTTCATAAAGCTAGTCTGTGCTTTCATTCAGACCGCAAAGGCGCCTGGTTTTAAAATAGCTCTACCATTTCTGGATATTTTAAACATTCCTTGCAGTCATATAACACTTTCTGACTTGCTTTGCTAAAGCCTCCAAACAAACACTATTCATTGCATAGTTTGCTTTCATCTGTGCATTTTACATGTGCCTGCTCTTACTCAGCTTGGATACATGTGTGCGATGGCTTGCCGTTGGTTTGTGAGCGTAATCAGCACAGAATAAGTGTAGGAAACAACTTTTCGCTGCTCCAAAAGTTGTGGTAAATGCATGGAACCATCTAATCTGACTGCATGCTAATATTTTCCTCAGGGGTGGCTAAAGTTTGTTGTGGTGAAGGGAGAGCAACACCTCATCAAAAGCACGCCAGACCCGATTTTCTTTCAGAAAGAGATCCCTGTAAGCTATACGTGGCTTTATTCATAAAGATTTAAATGTAAAACTATTGTTTTAAGTAACTACTCCAACACTGCTTGTGAATAACTATATAGGCTTACATAGTCTACCACACATGCTATGTGCGTGCTTGTATAACTTTTCACTTGTTTGCCATTATGCAAGGCAGTGCTCCGCTCTCTTGCTTTATACCCAATGGGGACTCATGCATGAAACTATTTCCTTTTCTTTCACCGGCCTGTCACAGTGCTCATCCTTATTCCCTCATATTAACACAAATAAGACAGCAGAAAGAGTTCTGTCTTGAATAGGGGAATATGATAAATACATGGCTGAACTAAAAAGCTACCTGGTCTGTTTTGCAGAGTCTGACTTTGGTTCCCGTGAGGCTGAGGTACACTCTGCCTTTGTGGCCACGCAGCTCCACGTAGCCGCTCTTGCTGGAGCTGTGTTTGCTGGGCTTGTGGGAAACAGAGGAGCGGGACTTCAGAGCAGACTGCAGAACCTCCAGCCAATCCTGGCGCTCTCCTGAGTGGATGACACACGGGAGAAAAATCAGGAATGTGTGTATGTGTGTAAGCATGCATCAGAGGGAGAAAGAGAGAAAGAAAGGAATAAAAAATAAAAAAAAATAACCAACGGAGACTGAGCGAGCTAGATTATATTGGAGCTCAAGCTCCCCAGTGAACAGGTCGTGAGCGCATACATGTGTAAATATAGTATGTGCTTTTTTATGCACATTTCTGCCGGTATTTGTAACAGGAGACCTAGAGTCATGGGAATTTAATGGAGGGGAAGAGGCCTAATAATGCAGGCATACTTTTTTGTAAACTTTCAAATCTGCAAACGAAGCTTGCATGCAAAAGCCCTAGTGTCTCATTGGCTTGTGTGTGAGTTTTGGTGTGTGTGCGTTGATTGGAAATGGGTAGCACAAGGAGTCCCTTGAGGCATGTTTAAATGGTACCACAGGGGCTTCCACACATGCTTGCCAAGAAATATTAACAGCTGGACACCCCCATTCTCTGCAGGTCTGCAACACCTGGTAAATGGTGTGTTTATGGAGAGCAGACAAAATGAGAGAGAGAAAGAAGAAAGAGCACAATAGCATGTGAGAGAGATTATATTAATTGCATTAATATTTATGTTTACAAGGTGTCAAGGTGTATGGTAAGAGAATCTCGAAGCAAAACACCGTTGCAATGTTTAGTAGCCGGGTTTAGAGTCTGAACATGCCTACACAGTAAAATCCAAATTGCCAATTTAAACTACATTTCAGAATCAGCAGCCAAGTAAAAGAAGGTTTACAAGGACTTTTCTAAGAAGTAGTTCACACATTGGGGGATATAAAAGCCACCCAGTACTGAGCTACAGAGCAGTGAATCTATCTTCTGTGAAGTGAAAACCTTTGGGATGAGGTGGGGTGGTGTTTGTGTACTCATTTTCCAAAATGCTTTCACTAATGCTCTTGTGGCTGCATGCAATCAAATCCTTGCAGCAACATTTAATCTATATTAAAGCCTATTAAGGAACTTTTGGACATTTAGCACATTTTTTCAGAAATGCATTCAGTTTCCATAAGAACACAAGCCTTCACCTCTTCCAACATGAACAGCAATGTTCTTACAGAAAGTGCATGTGGGACTATGATTCCAGGAAGGAAGGCATAGGCAGAGGAACTCTCCTTTCCCCCACTGGATGTTCTGTATATGAGGCTTTCTGGCTGTTTTGCAGAGTCTGGTCTAGACCAGAGTTTTTCCATAAGAAGTCAGAATGAAATACACCTCACACACTGATTCATTCAGCTGCATACATCACTGCACTGCTGCTGTGCTGGATGACCCCACTAGACCCCAACCACACTACACTACTAATCTATTATTAAACCTCAAGCAGATGGCAAGGCCCTAAACCCCCACACACAAATATACATGCACAGTGGACGTGGTTAACGTTGGGGTTACACAATATACAGTAATGCTCTGGCTTTTGGCTGCATACTGTACAGTGTACAGTACAGTGGTGGACACTCATTTATCATACATAAAGACATATGCAAAAGTGTTAAAAAAGTGTTTTAAAACTCTACACAGGAAATGTACGGCACATAAATATGGCAATGTTCCTAGTTTTATAAACATCTGTACAGGAAACAGCAATTCAGTAAATGACCTGTAGTTGTTCAGATAATAAAACTTTAAATAATAAAAGTTGCTTTTTATATAAAATCATAAATATCCCACACAGCTTCTCACATGACAAACATAAAAAGACCATGTAAATGCACAGAAACGTATACACTAATGTGCAAACCATGTTCAGGCAGGTGTGTCTGTGAGTGTAAACTCATGCGCATGATTTACTAGGATCTATCCAGCACAATATGACTCACCTGTAATTCTGAGTATAGTATTTTTAAAAATGGCTTATTTCTTACTCCCTCTACGCAAATGTTTTGCAGTCGCAGTACCCTAACAACAATATGAAGTTTGCTTTCTCCCAGTCGACGCTCACCTGGGGAGACCTCCACACCTGCAGCCTGGCGAGAAACGAAAAACACTGCACAGCTGTGTATCCTCCCAAACACAAACCCATACACACACATATTCCTGCTCAACTAAATTATTCACCATGTGCTCTCTCTGCCTCTCTTACTACTCAGTCATGGCCCTCTCCTTTCCCTCTGCCCACCTCCAGCCCTTTCAGCCGTTTGTTGCACTCTTTCTCTCGGGTTTGTCTTAAGATTGATGACTCTCTCAGTCTGGTATAAAACTGTTTAAAGATGCATGAGCTGACCAGGCCGTCTCTCTGCCTCCAAGACACACTGCTGCGAAAAGAAAGAGGAAAGTCCGGCCAAATACGCTTCTAGTCTTATGGAGAGGCATCTACAGAAATTCATAGCTTATAATATCAGAGAGGAACAGAGAGGAGAGAAAGAGAGAAAGAGAGAGAGAGAGAAAGAGATGGGGGGGGGGGGGTTATCTATACTTCATGACGAGATATATTTATGTAAACCAGTAAAGTTATTATTGGAGATACAGGTTATATTTGTGGTAGGCTGCAGAAACCCTACAAATGGTGAAATATTGACTTTTCAGGCTCTATTCTTTAAAAATGAATCCTCACAACCATTGTTAACTTTTTAGATCTCAAAGAAAAACCATTTTAATCAAAATGACTTCAGTTGTAAAAATTAAGGAGAACAGTGCATTCAAGACTCATGATAAAATGAAAAAAAGGCTTTAAAAAAAAAAGATGGTATTGAGCAACAAGTGAGAGTAAGGATGGAAAGACAAAATGACAGAAAAAAAGGAAACAAAGAAAAATGAAAGAGAGGAAAGAGGGAATGAACAAGAGAAAACCTGCAATATTGTACTGTGGAAATCTGATCCACTCTTTTATCTGTCATCTTCAAGTCCTTCTTGCTCCCCCAAACTAATTTCTGCACCTAGACTCATATTAAAACTCTGCGCATCTGCACAGTTTGAGGTTTATTACTTGAATATTTGTGATATCAAAATACAGTCTATGAGGAATGATTTTCATTACTTCACAGTAGGATTTCAAATGAGGTCTGAGTGAGAAAGTCCTTGACGAGACCTTAAGCAACGAAGAGGAAGTGCTAAAAGTAGGACTGTCTGCTCTGGAAGAAGTGCAGGTTAAGAAAAAGGTGGAGAAAAAAGGAGAAGAAAGTGAAAGGCGAAAGTGCTAGAGGTGTAAAAACGCATCAGTACAGTTGATTATAACATGCTGTAAAGTAAACAAACTCTTGAGGCTGAGAGTTGGAAAAACCTTTACCTTCTTTGTCTGCTCGAAATACATATGTTCTCTGTGAAGTTACCACCTCCAGCTTATTGTCTCCTACAGACCGCACCTGCTTTACAGCTGAGAGAGGAATCAGTCCTTTAGAGTACATCTCCTACACAGAGAGAGACAGAGAGAGAGAGAGAGAGAGAGAGAGAGAGAGAGAGAGAATTAGCAAAAATGGGGAAAAAGTGGGAGAAATAAAAAAGAAGAGAACAGAGAGAAAGGGGGGGGGGTAGATAAGCAGTGAGTGAGTGAGCAATTGAGTTAAAAGAGCGATAGAATTAGCAGGAGAAGGGAACATGTGGGAGAGTAAAAAAAGAGAGGGAGGGAAAGAGAAACCATGGTTAAAAAGAATTGGAAAAGAAGGTGAAAACATGAGAGAGAGGAAGAGAGAAAAGAAAGAAAAACAAAGGAAGAACAAGAGAAATAGGGATAGAAAAGGAGTGAGAAAATGAGTAAGAGTGAGAGAAAGAAAGAGCAAGAGTGAAATGTTGGAGAAAGAAAGATAAAGATAATGGAGGAGAGAGAGATTCATTCAGTATACTAAAAGCCATTAAAATGACACACATTCATACACCCACCATGTGTCCACACACACACACACACACACACACACACACACACACACACACACACACACACACACACACACACACACACATTCTCCAGGTGCTTGTATGCGCTCAAGCTGTATGT
This sequence comes from Hepsetus odoe, assembly GCA_017165825.1. NCBI lineage: Eukaryota > Metazoa > Chordata > Actinopteri > Characiformes > Hepsetidae > Hepsetus > Hepsetus odoe. The sequence continues at coordinate 11,869,319 of CM029388.1, read as the reverse complement.
GAAATACACAAAGACAAACACACACACGCAGGTATCCAGCAGGTCCGAATGCTAATACGAGTCCCCAGCCAGCAAACAAACCTCTCACATATTTATAGTGGGGTGATTCGGAGGGATCGGTGGGGGAGACAAGGCTTGCTTGCTTAGGGAGAGGGTGTTTGCTCTCTTTCTCTTTCTGCTTTTCTCTCCCTCTCTTAGCTTCAAACCAACTCTAGAGCAAAAGCCACTGCTAGGGCACTCTGAGGCCTAGCCGTAGCCTCAGATCTATCCACAGCCAGCCTCACGACAACAGCGGCGCTGCCCTGCTCCCAGTCTGAGGCTGACTGCGCCATCAAAACCTCCAGTCTACAAGACAGTTCCAGCTCCACACGAACTACGGAGTGAATCTTTAATCTCCACTTACTGGGGAGAACGCGTGAGAGAGAGAGTCAAAAAGAGAGGGAAGGAGGGAGGGAGAGGGGGAGATTCATTTGTCCATTTCATCTGCCTCTTAATTATAATGATGACCTTGCACTATTTCCAGAATATTCTATCCAGAAATAGCTGAGAAGATTGAGTAAGGGACTCCCTCCTTAGAGAGCGCCACAAAGAGAAAAAGAGAAAAAAGAGAAATAAAGGAACAAATGGGAGAGAAACTGAGAAAGTGAAAGTGACAACCCTTGTCATTGCGAGGTCAAAGTACAGCAGACAATGAACCACAACGAAATTGCACCTCTGCATTTAACCCATGCACTCTCAAACACCGTGCAGCAGTGGGCAGCTATTGAAAGCACCCGGGGAGCAGTGACGGGGACGGCACCTCAGGGCAACCTATTGGGAAGGGGTTTGAACCCCCGATCCTCCGATCATGTGGCCAACGCCCTAACCACTAGGCCACCACTGCCAGAGAGGGACAGATCCAGATAGACAGATACATAAATAGATACATAGAGAGACTGACAGATAGACAGACAGACAGGATAGACTGTGGAGAAAGGAAGGTTGTGGGCAACCAAGTAGGCAGGTAGAGGGAGAGAAATAGAGCAAGGAATAGAAAAAAGAGGGGTCAGGGAGAGAGCCATCTCCTCAAATTAAGGCATGATGTTAACAATGGCGGCTACAGCTAACCCTAATTATGGAGCGGGGCGGCCATCGCCTTTCTGTGGGATTTCGCTCTCTCTCCAATTTAGCACTTCTCCCGTTGCTACGGCGATAGGGCCACGAACTTAGCAGCATTCTAATGAGTCTCCCTCCATCTAAATTTGGACAGAGGAGAGGAACAGGGGAGCGAGGGATGGGTGAAAAGGGATGCGGGAGCTCGTCTTTTCGGAAGCTAAGTGCTGATAATTAGGCGCTATCTGGGTTAGCGTTAATTACACGTTTTAATTATTATTTTTGAGGTCAGACAGATCGCATGGAAATAGCGAGCGAGTGTTTGTGTGTGCGTGCACATCCATTAGTTTAGAAATGGCTGAGATAGCTGTACAAGAAAGGTGCAAACCTAAATCAGCCCCCCCCCCAAACCCAACATATGAAAAATAAATAAAATAAATGAACAAAAAACCCCACAAAACTTTTATTTACTCAGAGTGAGTAGTGCCTGCGATATCCGACATAAGAGATCATTTTCTCAGAAAAATCAGGTATGCATCTGCTGTGTGCATGACGTGTGCATTTATGGCTTCTTTTCTGTATGTAAAAACACTATAAATAAACCTGATGCACACAACAGGAAGCAGCCACAACATGGAGCTGTGAGCGGCCTGACTCAGAAAAACACATTTTCACGAACACGGAGCGAAATTACACAAGTTTTGTAGCTTGTGCCGATACAAAGGACCTAATTTCTCACTGATCCAAGACCAATTTCTCCCTTTATTTCATAATGGTTAAGATTAGGATTACTGAAGCCGGTCCTGCATCCGTCTAATTGTGTAGCTTCCACACAGAGTTCTGTAGTGCCCTTAACCTCCATCTGCACTGCTTCTACTGTGGAACCATGAGGACACCAGCTGGCCACAAGTGGATACTGCTGTCAAAGCATTCGAACCAAAAACTATACGCACTGATCAGCCACAAGGTTAAAACCCCTGACAGATGAAGTGAACTAAATTGATCATCTCATTACAGTGGCACCTCTCCAGGAGTCAGATATATTAAACAGCCACTGAGTGTTGGAAGCAGGACAAAAAGGCAACAATAAGGATGTGAGCAACTGTGACAAGAACCCAGATGTAAAGCTAGACTGAGGCTTTCCAAAATGGCTGGTCTTACGGGGCGTTGCCAATATGCAGTAGTTAGTAGCCGCCAAAAGTGGTCCAAAGAAGGACAATGGGAATTGGCAACAGGGACATTGGTACCCGAGGAAGTGCAGACTAGCATATCTGCTGTGATCCCACAGAAGAGTTCCATTAGCCCAAATGATCTGGAGTGGTGCAAAATAAAAAAAGTGGGCCTGGTATGATGAATCATGTTTCCTTTTGGAGCATGAGGAAGGTTGCGTAGGTATGTCTTATCTGGAGAAAATGAAGCACTCATGCACTAGGAGGCAGTGCGATGCTCTGAGCAATATTCTGCTGTGAAACCTTAAGTCTTGGCTTTCATGTGGAAGTTACTTTGAAAGATACTGCTTACCTAAACACTGTTGTAGACCCACTAAACCCTGTTATGGCAACAGTGTTCCCTGGTGTGAGTAGTGCACACTTGCCTTCCAAATTCCCCAAATCTCAAGCATATGTGGGAGGTGCTGGTCAAACTAGTCCCATTCATTGAACCTGAGCCTCACAAATTACACAATGTAAAGAATCTGCTGTGAATGTCTGCTAAGGTGCCAGATAACAGACCACAGTGTCTGAGGTCTGGTGGAGTCAATGACTGAATTAGTCAGGAGGCAACAGCGGGGACTTACATAATATTAGTCAGGTGCTTTAATGTTACGGCTGATCAGTATGTGTGTGTTACATTCTGCTTGTAATTATTATGAGCAATAATTTAATCAAAACATTGCCATAATGAGCATGACAGAGCCATCCCAGGTAGTGCCTATGTCCTGCAACCAGCTCTGAGATTGTAAGAAGTTGCAGAAAAGGGACAGCAAAGAGAGTGTGTGAAGTGTTTTGGGTGGGGGCTACTTAAGCCAGCTGGGAAAAAGTGATGCCTTAATTCAGAGCTAGACAGAGAACTAATCTTCAACCCTTTCTTGTTACCGATATACTGACAATTGACATTCTTAAACCCTGATTTAAACACACACACACACACACACACACACCCTCCAGAAGTACTGTCAAGGTGTCCCTGGAGTTTTCCTGGTGTTAGGGACCGAGATAAGGTTGATGAAACTGGGGGTAAATTCCACAGAGATCAGGATACTTGGACCCTCAGTGCCCTAAACAGAGAGTGGGAGTGTTTGCCTCTTCTTTCTCCCACACCTTCATGTCTGATGACATCACTAGGTTATGTCTGGGTTTGCAACAATTAGGGGCGACTTCATGTGGCTGGGTTTCATCAGATTACCTTGGTGAATGGGAGGGGACACATGAACAGTGGCACAAGAAAAAATGAGCATAAGGATAAGAAAAGAGATTATGCATTAAGCTTCTCTGCCCTTGTTAAACAGTTTGTCACCAGCACAAGTACTATCACTAACGGCGACTATCACTAACGGCGACATTAGAAAAATTCTAAAGGGTTAAAAAAAAAAAAAAAAAAAAAAAAAAACTCAAGCACCACTATACATAGCAATGCAACAAAATGAGTAAAATTAATGTACATTTAATCTTTCCAAATGGTTTTCACTCTTAAAAGTAAACGCATTGTTGTTTCTGTCACTTTAAGAATGACAAATGCAAATAGCCTCTGGTCTGACATTCTGCTCTGTATTGTCCCTCGCTCAAAAAAGCAGCCCTGTCTGAAATTCCTCTGTGAATGGGCAAAGCTAAACTGTTTTATTTCAAACTGTGCAAACATTTGGTCAAGTGTCAACACCCAAACTGCCAGTTAATCATTGAGATTAACCAATCACAGCATTACAGCAATGATGGACTTAAAATAGTCACAAGAAGAAGCTAAGTAAGACATGTTTTAATCTCAATCATTTTTGGGTGTTGTCCTGTTGTACAAATACAAATGGCTCTCTGCCAAATTCAGCATGCGTTTTCCTTCGGGAATGACACAGTTTGAAAAGCTGACATACTGATGAGAAACAGGATCTCTTATGGCTCAAATGAGCTACATTGTGGACTTTACAAGCCCAGAGCCATGCCCTGTGCGCACACACACACACACACACACAAACCCTTAATGCAGCTGTGCATGTCCATGTCCCAATAAATAAAAGGCCGCAGGGCAGAGAATGGGAGAGAGAGAGACAAAGCTGCTCTATAATTAGCAACTGATTAACGAGCCTATCACATGGAGTTCACGTCATCGATTGTGATGTTGGCCTTCGCTGCCACAGCAGAACATAAAAGTGCTAACACAAGAAGGGCATGACATAGTCGCCTATAAACTCTTTGTCTTAAACACACACCTACACTGACATACTAAAAAAAAAAAAAAAAAAAGCACAACAACAAAGAAACAATGTTTACCTCATGTAAATAGATTCACAGCATGCCGTTGTCCAGGAAAACAGTTGCAAATAATGAAACATATATAATATGGAAGAGAGGAGAAATGGGGAATTTTGAGAGATACGAAGTTGCTGAGTTGCAATGTTCTCTTAGTCCTTTTGGCTCCTCACTTTTTTCCTCTGCTAAGCATAACACTAAACTGCTTCTTCCTAAAGAGGGGGGGTGATGATAGAGAGATGGGGGAGGCAAAAAAAAAAAAAAAAAAAAGGAAAAAAGGATGGTATGAGCGATGCTGAGGGAAGCAGGAAGGGGTTCCGCTGATGACCCTCATTTATTGGAGCTAAAGAGGGCTAAAGTAGCGTAACAGGTCAGTCCAGACAGGTGCTCAGCCTACCATGGAGCAATGTCACCTTTCCCCCACACCACAAACCCCTCCAACTCCTTTTCTCTTCCAGAGGAAATGGCACCTCTTTCCTTCTATCAGTGTCACCTTCATCCTCTACCTCCTTCGCTAACTGCCACATACTGGCGCTGCTTTGTCCTCCCAGAATGGGCCAATATCTAAAAGCACTGAAAAGACAGACGTACGGTTGCCCATTTGCTCTGCAAAAAGCATGCAAGTCATCATAAAGAAGATTGGGGCCTTTTGGAACTTTTCAAACTGCCTAATTTAAAAGGCTAAAGGGAACTGCTAGCTCTTAGACAACCTTTTCAGGGTCTTGTTGGAGATCAGAAAGAGCAAAGCATTGTTAAGGACTGTGGAGGGAAAAAAGAAAATTTGAAAACGGGTATTAGCGTTCCTATTCACGTCATCCAGTCCTAAACCACACTAAAGCAGACACAAAACCAATTCAGCACATCCACCACATGTGAGCTATAATAAGGCAGTGTGGGAGCGCATACAATTATGCACCAGAAGGAAAGAGGTGTGCACGTGAGGAGGCCGGTTTTTATTCACTGACCTTGTCATTGTTAAAGTAACTGAGATTCTCTCCATCAAACCTGACCCATCTTCTCTGAAAGACACAGTTTCTGAAAGTGAAAAATGGAGCAGGTGTTAAAAATGGCAACAAACATCATTATTTTGCGAAAATGAAATTCACAAATGACGACCAAAAGAAGATTGTCAAACATAACGCGGTCTAGTGGTGGGCACTTGCCTACGGACCTCGGGATCAAGAGATCCCCGGTTCTAATCCCACCTCTAGCACTACCACCACTGGGTCCCTGAGCAAGACCCTTAACCCTGAGTGTCTCCAGGGGGACTGTCCCTGTAATCAGGACATGGAAGTCGCTCTGGGTAAGAGCGTCTGCTAAATGCTGAAAATGTAATGTAACATGTAATGTAACATCAGAATTAAAACCAAATAACACATTCCTATAAAGTATACATGCTAATGATTGAAAACAATGAAAATATCCTTGACCAAACAGCAATGCCTTTGTTGCCAAACTGATAGCAATGTCCCAGAGTCAATTCCTCAAGTCAAGGGGAACAAAAATCAATCAAAAAGATGTAACTGAACCCATGCTAAGAGCCAGAAGAATGTTCAACATTAATACCCCTTTCCATTTGAAAATCTGACACAATGAGCCAAAATATTGTGACCACCTGCATTGTGCTTTGATTTAGCAAGGAATAGAACTCAAAACTCAAAAAAACTAAATCTCAGATTTATCTGGAAATGTAGCTGCTGACACAAAGACAGCAGATCTTTTAAATTCCATAACTTCTAGTGGGGCCAACCAACGCTTGATCTGGGGTATTGGAAGGTCTTTCATGCTTGCACATCTCTTCCATACAATAACAATTAGAACCAATTTTTACTTACAGCCTAATATTCAGTGTTGCTTGTAGATGGGCACCAATAATTCTATTATGAATTGTTGCCTTTTTATATAAGATTACACAAAATTTCATCTTTTACATTGTTGTTAATAAGATTTACTCTTATATTTTGAAATAAAATACTCTTCTGTCCACATGTTTAAAATCACCTCAGACAAACAGGTCCTCGTGAGTTTGCTTGGAGTGACCCATATGTATAGTTTCTACTGGGATTATTATAGGTGACAAAAGTAAAAAGAATACATATAAATGTCTCATGTTTGTAAGAACTTTAGCATTAACATTAAAGAAGCATGCATTCAAGTTTATTAGTGCAAACATAAAAATAATTAAAAGTACAGTGTTAGCATGGTATTTTTGGAAAATGCGTTGAAAACTGAATTTTATACTACTGGAATATTTTCAGAACCTAAGAAGTACAAAAAGGAAAATGAGAGATAAAGGAGTTACTGGGAAAAACATTCTGGGAAACAGATAAGAGATCAGTAACTCAAATATCAAAGTGAACTTGTTACCCCAAAGCTCATTATGCTCTATAACATCTCACTTCCTGGCAAGACCCATCACTAACAATGTGTGTGTTAGACTGGGTGTGAATATTCTGGGGGCAGTATCTCCTTATCATCAAGGAAGATAAAACGGAGAACCCACTACAGAAAAGCAGATGCAACATTTAGATGGGTTCCAAAATCTCTAAAGCTTACATGAGCATCACATAACCACTAATCAGGCATCAAGTATCACTTTCTGCAAACTATAAAGAGATCTCTTTCTATTGTCCCATTGCTTCAAATTGTAATAAATTCTATAATTCTAAAAAAATTCTAAATAGTATATACTATTATAGAAATGATTCTGAACCACTAGTCATGGTCATCTCAAAACCTGTTGGCTTTTTTTTCCCCCTTATTCTTTTTTTTTTAGAATACCTTCAAATATTGTGTAAACATTTTGTGTCAAGGGTTGGTCGATATACATTCATTTTGTCAAATACATATGAGGGCCTATACAGACCATGTTTCCACCTGGTCACCTCAGCTAACCACATGTATTTACACTTGTAGGCAAATCTGTCAACCAGACAGTGGTGGCCTAGTGGTTAGAGACTAGTCTCCTGGGATTGGAAGGATGTTCAAATTCCCGGGTTCAAATCCCGGAACTGTAGGTTGCCCTGAGGCACCCTTGAGCAAGGTACCGTCCCCATCACTGCTACCCCAGGCCCCGAATGTATGGCTGCCCCCTGTTGCACTGTGTGCGTATGGGTTACATGCAGAGAAAGAATTTCATTGTGGTTCGCTGTGTGCTCACAATAACATGTTGTCACTCTTGCTTTCACTTCACTAAAATCCCATTCCTCAGTGGCGAGTAATATGCGAATCAGCATGCCTACAACAACCAATCTCTTGTTTTTCTATTTGCTTAAAAAGGAAAGCATAATTTTACCCAAAACAGTCAAGGTTAACAAAAAAAAGCATAATTATCCTACTGTGTCACTGCAATCAGGAATAATATGCTTTAAAACACAGTGTATTACAAGACTGTAAAAAACAACAGCTCATCTAAAGCGGGAGATTAAAAGAAATGCATGGAAAAATGTAAACTGAAGAATTAGCAGTGTCCTCATTAACTAACTGTCTAAAGGGGTTGAGGTGTCCCAGTAGTGGGAGGAGTTTTTGTTGATGAATTAGTCTTGGAAAAAAAAATGGATCCATTTAAATGGCTGGACTGCATCTCCGTTTCAAATGTGCATTTTTTCATCCTGAATTTTATATATCTTGGCTTCCCCAGACATGTTTCTGATGTTTGAAGTGACCAGATGGGAAGAGTCTAATGTAATATGTAAACACTGTCCCAAACATTACATTCACTTCCCAGTTGGAACCATCTACACACGGCCCATCTTCCTATTAAATCTATTCTGATATTCTTCTATTCACTTTGAAGTTACAAGAAGTGTTTTAGGCCAGACTGCCTATTTAATGAGCCACCACAGAGGGCAGGCAATCAGCAGAGCCCATTTACATATAGCAGTCTTAATGGCACAATTAAAAAAGTATGAAAGAGAATAAAGGGAGATGGGTCAATGGGGTTGGAAAGAAAAAAAAAAAAAAGATCATAAATGTGGAAAAATAGTGGGGAAAAAAATTCAGGATATTATACATTTTTCATTCTGCTATGATACTATAGTCAACTTTAGTTATATGGAAAAATAAGAGCTTACATTTTTGAAAATGTAAAAAAGCCAGCTTAATTCCTCACCCTTGAGGAGAGAGTTTGTCCAGCCAGCCCATTTTGAGAGAATCTTTGGGGCCTCCATAGAAGCAGGCATATGGTGAGATGGATGATTCACAGTTAGCTGGAAGGGTGAGTTTCACAAGTCCAGAAAGAGCATTTGACTCCGTGTGGACAGCACTTGTGTCCACTTGTGGCGGAGTTCCAGCCAACTGTGCTGAAGTCTGCAGAATAGAGGGTGGTGAATTCTTTGGGGGAGGCTTAAGGAACGTAGCTGTATTTGAAGAACTCTCACTGGCCACCTCCTGACTCTGTAAGCTCGGCTGAATCAGAGAATAACCGTCGTCAGGGACAGCAGCGGTGCATTGCTGAGTAAAGTCAGGCCTGCTCACACCATGCACCACCTTTGGTTTCTGCCTGTTCTGATGCTTCCTGTAGGTGTTTGAGGAGGAGAACGGAAGCTTGACGTTCATAATAGAACCATGCAATAAAAAGTACTACCTAATACATTTTTACAAAATCTATCTAAATCTAAATGTATAACATATAAATATTATAGTATTTACTAATTAGTATTGGATTTCAGGAGGCCTCTTGCAAATGACACATTTTCCTGCTTGTAGCAAAAGACAGATGTGAATAGACCTACACATGCTAAAAATGAACATAGTGCTAAATACGTGGTTAACAGTCTTGTCTTAAATGTGCCAAACAGGCTCTCTGCACAACCTTATCTTTTTCTGTTTCAGCTTCTCTTTTACGTCTCTTCTGAGCATTTCCTCTGCACCCATGTCCTGCAAGCAAAGGAGAAATGCTTTAAACTGGCAAATAACGTACAAAATGCTTCTAGTACATCAGTAAACCAGAATGATAAAAATGGTTTTGTAGTAAATGTCAAAACTCTACTGAAACTATGACATCAATTCAATATAAGGAAGTGAGCATGAGCAGAAAGGAAAAAAAGACAATGCAGCACGAGACACCTGAAATGATTTCAGAGGCTGCCTTGATATGAGAAGGGTCTATACATAACACCAGCGAGCAGGAACAGGAAGATTTTGGTTAAAGAAAGACTTTACAGTTCAAAGGCCTTGATGTCACAAAAAAAACTATGCCATTTCATCACTGATATTCTTTTAGAAATTGTGTATATTTAGACACGCAATTACATCATTTACCTACAGACACATACATATAAAACAAAAATGAAGCATTTAGATGGTGTATTATGCACTATGTAATAAAACTTTCCTCCAGCCCTTTTTTCAGTTTTTAGTATTTATTATGTATATTTAAATTAAGAGTTATTTTAGTAGTAAACTTCAGAATGTAGTCAAAAGTGAACATACTAAAGTAAAAGTTCAGCATACTACAAGCTGAGGGTTCTGAATAAACAGAAAGGGGATTTGTAGAAAAAGAATATATATATTGAGAATAGGCCACCGAAAGGCATTACATGCATGTGATCTCAGAGAACATGCACATTTCGTGCACAGTTGCCAGAAGGAAATGTATACTAACGTTCTGGTTAGACTGTGCAGGAAACAAGTCTTCAGTTGCACCCGGTGGGCGGGAGCTCAGCCTTCATTTAAGTTGCTGAATTTTGGAAATAGTCAGATAAAAGTCTAAAATATTAGTTATAGGGCCTAAAATAATGATTGTGGCCAGCGGCCTCTTGACTGCAAGATCTGCAACAATCTTGCAAAACAGAAAGTAAGTTCTGTTCCACATCCAGCTTAAACTAGCAGAGTTGTGATTAAAGCAACTTTACTGTTACAAATAAATCACTTACTGGTTTGTTTTCGGCACTGTTGTGGTTGTACAGGTAAAGTTCACCATAGGGAGTGATGGGGGACGTTGGCCTTTGAAGAGGAGCTGAAATATCAACGCATGTGCAAAAAGATCAGTCAAAACAGTCCATTAACAGAAGGAGCATTATTAATACATAACCCAAGCTAATTCCTGTTCCTTGTTTTCTACTTGTGTTCTTTCTGTATATCAGCAAGTAAAAGGCAGCCAGAAAATGGAGAAGACAACTGTTATTAATATGTAGGTGCAAATTCAGAATGCAAACTGCAGGAGAAAGGAAAGGAGAGGAGGAAAAGGAGGTAGAGAGGGGAACATATAGAAAGTCTTGCAAAGAGGCTACAGCTTGGGTGACTGGTTGTCAAGGTGACAAATGACCACCATATCTCCACGGTGATAGAAATTCCAGACCACTCCCTCTAGACGGACACGCACATAGATACACAGCTAATAGACAGGACCCCACTGCTAGATAAGGGCAGACCAGAGGGGGTCTGATCTAGACTGCAGTATGTTATCTACGACAGACACTGTATCAGATCACTTAGCCCAGTGGCACAGGAGTCATTTTAGATCTGTGTCATCATTTATCATTATCTGCAGTTGACCTTCCGACTGCATGCTACGCTCTCTTTTATTTCTCACTTCTCCCTTCCATTTCTCCCTCTCTCTGGGTTGTCTGTACGGTCTGCTCTGTAATAAATTCTTTAGTAACCATGCACATTATCAGGCTCGATCCCATTTTCTGAGGTCAATAGTTAATATTAATTTTTTCAGTCAACTGAGCTCTATGCACTACATGGCTGTGTAAACATTATGTGATAAATTAAAAATATGTATCATTTGTGAGACTATTTAGGGGTAGCAGAATTCACAAGCATTTTGATCAGCGGACATGACTTTCTCTAGTGCAGTAAATGAGAGATCCCTGGAGAGGCAGAAAGTTGGTCTATACTGTAATAATCACAAACATTGAGCTGGGTCCCTTTACTCTATTTTTTTTTACACATCACAATGCTCCAACTCACATTTCACAAAGTATGTTCCACTGTCAAA
>CM029388.1:11742823-11852823 GCA_017165825.1 Hepsetus odoe | reverse complement strand
AGCATGGAAAGTGTTAGAGTTGGGTGAGGACCTGTAGGGTTGGTGACATAAGTATGAAGTTCATTCACAATGTAGAGTTTTCTGCAGAGGAGAAAAAATAGAAATAATTAATAAGAAGGTTAATAACACAAAAATTTCTATAATTAATAAAATAATTAATGTGAAAAATATTATGCAGGTAAAAATCATGCTGCTTTAACCGCTTGGCTCCAGCTCAAATCTAAAAAGCAAACACCAGACACCAAATACGTCTTGGCTGAGGGGTGGCAATTCAGGAAAATGTCACTTTTGGTCAAACCGTCTCTTCAAAAACCATGTCTGGTTCTTTGCTTTGGAATTTCTATCAACAAATTCTCAAACATCAAACCTTCTAAGAAGTGACATACATTATCTTCCTCATAATTTCTTTTGATTGTGGTGGCGGTCTAGTGGTAGGATATTTGCCTACAGACCAAGAGTTCTCAGGTTTGAATCCCACCTCCAGCACTACCTGAGCAAAACCCTCAACCCCAAGTTGCACCAGGGCGACGGTCCCTGCACTTAAGAGATGCAAGTCGCCCTGGATAAGACCTTCAGCTAAATGTCACAAATGACTGTAATGAAACCTATGGAAAAACTGTTTCTTGTTTCATTTTAAAAACCTTCTTCCTCTGTGCCTCTTCGTAATTCAAAATGATGTTTAGTTTTTTTAAATGTTTTTATTATTAGTTTGAATTAGGTATTAGGTTTTTTATTTTTTATTTTTATAGTTGTACGAACAACGGAGCACGACTGAATTTTGCACCACACAAGACATACAGCTTACACCACAACATATGTTCTAATAACAGGTTTGTGAAAACCAGAGAGACATGAACCAAAAGTAAACAACAAAACAAAATAAATCTAACTATAATACTAAAGCCTGTATTTCTCTCCATTGTCCCTCCCCCAATCTGAAAGTGGCCTAGAGCTGATGAGAGTGGCAAATTGTGGGTCAATGAATAGAACGTCACCAGGTCCTTCTCTGTGGTTAACACAAGTACTCTAGAATCACTCTGTGGCAGCTCATAGCCCATACATGCTAACTGCCAGCAGCCAGTTAAGCTCTTCTTTGAAAACCACAGTACTAGGAAACTTTTGAGGGTTTTGTTCATTCACCGCTTCTGATGCTGAACAATAGTGTTTGTAGTTTTCTAAAATGGACGAGCAAAAGCCAAAACATATTAAACAGCAACTTGCAATACAAAAAAAAAAAAAAAAAAAAAAAAAAAAAGTGTTTTTCACTTCACAACTATTCATTTACAACCAGGTGTGTGAGTGAAAATGAGTTAAGCAGTATAAAGTTTCTTATGGTTTACAGCTGTTACGTATATATAAAAGGGGAAGAGATTAAAAATAAACACCTTGTGGCTTGAGCACATTTTTTGCCCTTTTCCTAAGTGAAGTGAAAGACATGGAGATAAGCTATAAGGCTGCACCTCAACCAAGACTGGTTGTGCAGATGATTTCCCTTAATCGTTGCACTGCAAATGAATGCTTTACAACACAGTGTAAGGAAATTGCCTCTAACATTTACCATCTCAGCAACGGACTGAACACTATTTGCCATTTAGAACATTTTGACTGCTGACGGTAGAAACACTAAGCTGGCTCCGTAGGCTAAACACAACACACACTAGGCCAAATGTTCAAGCCAGTATAATGAATTCACTGCACAGACGGTCAGACACAGACACTATTTAAACCAGGGAAAAAAATAGTGAATCTGAATTCTCACCACATTGTTCCGCTCCTGAGGACCACCATAGCGACACTGCTCTTATAGAACTGATGAATTCATTACACACATATGAGCACATATGCTATTCTCCCACTAAGGCTCACTTCTTGCATTTATATGCATAATATTTAGTCAAAGTCACTTTTTAGCAGCTTTCTGTGCATGTTTAATATTAACATTCATCTGAATGGTGTGTGGTGTGTATGGTTTCACTGTTTTTATATAAAAAAAGCCCTTTCTGGTTGCAAGCGTACCTGCATGGATATCTTCTTCTCTTTCTACACTGTATGCCTGTCAAAAAAAAAAAGGCAAAGCAGACTCGTTTCAGAAGGCTAAAAACGGAATTATTCTGCATGCATCCATGAGAATTTTTCTGATAAGAAATGGCTAATAAGCAAATGCAAAAAACTGACCTGCCAGGATTCTTTAATATTTGGTTGACGTTTGCTAGAGTTGGAGGGGCAGCAACCTGTTGAACAAAAGTACCGAGGGGGAAAAAAAAATAAAAAATCATTTTGTAAAACATTCAGTGTGGAATTGTGCAAAATATAAAACAAAATAATAAAATGCTCATATTTATTTTAGATGTGGAGCATGGATGGATGTCTACAGCATGGAAATTTTTGTCATCCATTATATACAACCATATTAATCGCAGCGATGTTTAAGTAGTTTAAGAGAGTTTGGCCAAGCGATTTGGGAAAAACAGTCAATTGTTTTTTTTGTTTGTTTATTTGTTTGTTTTTTAACAGTAGTGAGAATGTGATGTGCAAATGCAACTATTTATATTGGAAAACTCCTCACCTATTTTTGGCAAAAAGACCTGTGCTAAGAGTCTATTCAAGAGCATTTTTAAAACTCCTAATCAATATTTGTTTTATTTATATGGAGAATTATAAAGCTAATAAGTTATGAATATGAGTTATAATATAACCCTAGGTCCAACCTCATACCAATATAACAGAATGCCAAAACTCCTCTAGGCTTAACTTTTCACTATTCACTACAAAACCATTTGCCATAAAGTGGAGTGAACTGATGAATGCAATAGAATAACGGAGACATTTATTGAAATGACACTACAACACGGTAGACCCTAGGAAAACGCCTCATTTCTCTAATGGGGTTTGATTTTGGATGCAGCTCTAGAGCTCATCATGGATCTCTTACAGTTTGCAGCAAAGCAGCCACTGATGTTCTCGGTATTTGCATCCCTCTGCATGCTTCAACACGCACTGGCGTGGTGCCCGCTCACTCTGAGGCATGGAACATCCTTGCAACACTTTTCCACACCTCTCCACTATTCCTAACACAATTTCTAACACGATTTAACAGCTAGTTTCCAAACATCGACACCTTGTTCCTGAATTCAGTCAAAGCTGTTAGACTGCTGGTTGGACCGAGTGGTGGATGACCAGAGGCTACTGGTTCAAAACCAAGGACAGACATGTATTCCTCTTCCACCTTTCAACAATTCAATTACAGCCTTTTATTCCATAACTGGTACACCACCCAACCATCACCTTGACAGGAAGCAAGGGTTTCTCAACTGAGTTTCTATTTTTGACAACTTTGCAGTGCAAATGAAAAAAAAACTAAATGTGTGACTGCAGAAAGCAAACAACACCTCACATGAGGAAATAAAGGGCTCTGGACAGACAGAGCAGATGATCCAACACGAAACTATAGGAACTAGGAGCTCAAGCAAGGCTGTGGCAATGCAGTGAGTCAATTGAGTTATTCATACCTGAAATCTTGCCCAGCCACAGCCTCTCCAAGAGCAAAGTCCAGCCACACTTCAGGTAAAAGAAGTTTCCATATAGCTCTATTCAACAACTTCAAACAACCCAAGGCTGAAACTTTTTGCTGTCCCAAACTGTGAATCATCTGTCCACAAGGGCTGCCATGGAGGTATAAGTGCTTTGACCCAGTCAGTTAACCCAGGCCAGCAGTTGTGCAGGGCATACAGAGATCACACACACACACACACACACACACACACACACAAATGACTCACTGAAGCTTTAACATCCACAGGTGACAAAGAAGGCTATAAGCTCTCAGTTTAAGAGTTTTACTAAGCTGTTCCTTTCTTCCTCAGTCTTAGACTCTAAAAGAGAAAGCAAGAGAGTGGTGTTTCCTCCAGCTGAGTGTGTGTATCGCTCGCTCACTCACTCTTCCTTGCCTCAGGCGAAGGCCACTTTCTGTTCTAGCCAGATGGCGTCACTCTGCTTTTCCAGCTTCTTTTCAGTCTGTTTGGCCATACGAGCCCTCCATGCTGTGGAGAGACTTCCACCTTCAGCGAGCTGGACTGTGCTGCTGCTGCTGCTGCTGAAACACTCCCTACAACTTAAACCGAACCTACCACACCACCTCCACACCCTCTACAACTTAAACTGAACCTACCACACCACCTCCACACCCCTACAACTTAAACTAAACCTATCACATCACCTCCACACCCCCTACAACTTAAACCAAACCTACCACACTATATCCACACCCCCTACAACTTAAACCAAACCTATCACACCACCTCCACACCCCCTACAACTTAAACCAAACCTATCACACCACCTCCACACCCCTACAACTTAAACCAAACCTATCACACCACCTCCACACCCCCTACAACTTAAACCAAACCTATCACACCACATCCACACCCCCTACAACTTAAACCAAACCTATCACACCACATCCACACCCCCTGCACAACTTAAACCAAACTCTATCACACCATCCACACCACTCTACAACTTAAAACTAAACTCATCATTAATTCACTCTAGACTCCCCTACAACTTAAACCAAACCTACCACACCACCTCCACACCCTCTACAACTTAAACTAAACCTATAACACCACTCCTACAATTCCCTACAACTTAACCAAACCTATCACACCACCTCTACACCCCTACAACTTAAACCAAACTCTATCACACCACCACAGTAACCCCTACAATCCTAAACCAAACCTATCACACCACTCTGCACCCCTACAACTTAAACCAAACTCCATCACACCACCCTCTGCACCCCCTACAACTTAAACCAAACCTATCACACCACCTCTGCACCCCCTACAACTTAAACCAAACCTATCACACCACCTCTGCACCCCCTACAACTTAAACCAAACCTATCACACCACCTCTAGACCCCCTACAACTTAAACCAAACCTATCACATCACCTCCACACCCCTACAACTTAAACCAAACCTATCACACCACCTCTGCACCCCCTACAACTTAAACTAAACCTATCACATCACCTCCACACCCCCTACAACATAAACCAAACACCCAAACACACAACTTAAACCCAGCCTACAACCCCTTTTAAAAATATTAAACCCAGCCTGCCAAACCACCACTGCCCAGTAAACCCACCTGAGCACTGCAAACCAACCTCGCCTAAAAAGTAAAAATAAATAAATAAAAACCTCAACCAGTCCAGGCAGTGTCGCACCCTTTTTGGTTTGCCTCTGGTATTAAAAACTCTTCTCTCTCTCTCTCTCTCTCTCTCTCTCTCTCTCTCTCTCTCTCTCTCTCTCTGCAGGGCGAGTTGCAGCATGCTCCAGCCCTCCGGGTTGCTTTTTTCTGCAGCAGAGTCATCAGCCCTGCAAATATTCTGAAAAGAACATGCGTCCATAACTCCCTCCTAATGCACGATACATCGCTTACACAATCTTAAAACAAAGGTCTCACATGGCTGTTTTTTTTCTACTGCAGCATCAGCAGATGAACACGCGATGGCGCCAAAACAGCATCATCTCGTGCAGGATTGACCCCCTCTGCATCAGGAGGGCTGATGAAAGTGAAAGAGACTATTTGTCATTGTGAATACAGCACACCAAACATTCACCACACTGAAATGCTTTCTGTGCATTTAGCCCATTGACCAAGTGCTGCAGGGGACAGCCATACATGCACACACTGTGACAGGGAGGGTACATTGCGCAAGGATACCTCAGGGTAATCGCCTGGCCTGGGACTTGAACCCACAAACTTAAGATCCTTGACCAGTAGCATATCACTGCCCCACTGCTCACCACAGTTTGGTAGTTGCTGTCTTCAAGCACACCCACTAAGCCTAGCAGCTTAGTTGAAGCACATGTGTAAGGAAGGTTAAGAGCAGTACAGAGTTAAATGATATAAATGGTGGGTAGTCAAAGTGTCTGACATCAACAGGGTCACTTCTTTTTAAACCTGTTGAGCAGAGGAGAATGGCCTGTTAAGGGGGTTAAAATAGCAGTGGTTCCAAATGAAAGGATGGGAAACAGTGCCCTCTGAAGGTTCTTGTGGTCAGGGGCCTGTTAAGAGGTGCTTAAATATTTGACCTTTAGTTTACATACAAAACATTTACAGTGTGATTTTGCTTACACATTTGGAAACAGGCTTTAGAAGTGTAAGAAGGAAATGAAATATGCAAGTTTGGTGGCTCAGTGGTAGGGTACTCTGCCTACAGACCCATGGCTCCAGAGGTCCCAGGTTTGAACTTCCACCTCAGCACTACCACCACTGGGTCCCTGAGCAAGACCCTCACCCTGAGTTGTTCCAGGGGGACTGTCCCTGTAATTAGGACATGGAAGTCGCTCTGGATAAGAGCCTCTGCTAAATGCCGTAAATGTAAATATGAGATATGAAGTCCATGTTCCCTTTGCAGTATGAAAGTACAAGCGGTGACCTAGTGTCCCAGCATCAGAAGGTGACCCTGCGACCCTGGACCTGAAGGTTTTCCTGAGGTACACTTTAGCAAGGTATCGTCCGCATCACTGCTCCCTGGGTGCTCGATATGGCTGCCACTGCTGCATTTATGCAGAAAAATACAGAGGATGCATTTTGTTGCGGTTCACCGTGTGTTGTGTTGTTTTTCACAACAACAAACAGTCACTTTCACTTTATCTTCACTGTTTTTTCCAGAATATTTAAAGAGTCAGCTTTTGTATTCAGAAGAAAACGGGCTACACAATACAATGCAACTTAAAAGAAAAACAGAAAACACCAACGACTGCACAAAACTCAACAATGCATTCAGCAAGCGGAATAACTTGTTGAAAGAACATGTACAGTGAATAAAATCCAAGAAAACAGAATGCCTTTAGATATGAATAACACCTCTTTAAATGTATAAGGACAAGACAACAAGTGCAAGAATGAATGAAATATATAAACCCCGTAGGTGTGTGCAGATTTCAGTATTTTTTTATGCAAACTCTTATAGAAATTACATAGAAATATTTGTCTGAGAGCATACGCAGCTTTTGGCCAGTTCTTCTTTCACTTTTGGTTTGTAGTAAGTTTAAACACATTAAATCATGAGTCACTGATATACCGCAGTACAAACTTGTCTGTGTTGTCTACTAACATGTCCAGACCTTTCATTTACTTTAAGAACCCTTGCTTTGTTCAGGGACTTCTGCCAGGTTTCCTACACTCAGCGTGCCAAACAGGGGTCCTAGATGCCACAATGGCACAAAATTTATATTCCCTGTCACACACCTAAATCAACCCATGCTGGGCTTTGTAATTAACTAATGAACCAAATCAAATGTGCTGCGGAAAAATGTTCACCCTGCTATGTGACCTTCTGAGGCTGGAGACAAACATGATAGCTACACTAACTTCCTACTGTGATAAAAAGTTAAGTTATCTGTTATGGTATGGTTTTTGTTTTGTCATGGTGAAATGTAATGTTAGACTAATGGGGCTTTTTGGCCTTCACAACCACAAGTTTTGCTGATGTGCGGTTAAGCTCTATTTCCCAAAAGCATCTTATTGTTAAGATCATCTTAATCAGCTTTATATTAAGATGCTTCAGGAAATCCATCCATATTTAATGAAACAACATTGATGTCTGGCAAAGTAAAAAAAGGCCCTAAAGCTTTAAAAGTGAAATCGCACTCTTGGTAGTTTCTGAGCTGGAACATCCATTTTGTACATGGTCCATATCCATATCCTCACAAACTGAATTGTTTCTCAGAAACTGTGATAAAAATATCTGGTAACAAGATTAGTCTACAGTTATGACTTGATTGATATTTGTGTGTGTGTGTGTGTGTGTGTGCGTGTGTGTGTGTGTGTGTGTGTGTGTGTGTGTGTGTGTGTGTGAGTGTGTGTGTGTGTGTGTGTGTGTGTGAGTGTGTACGTGTGACAGACAGTAAAATGACACATAGGTTATATCAAAGTGTCTTCCATGTCTCAAAACAAATGCTTCATTCTCACTATGAGGGTTGTTCTTGTTTATGGATTGTTTTCACATAACCACAGTCTATGCATCATTCCCAGTGCCCAACCAGAGTTATTATCTGAGAGAAGCTGAGAGTGATAGTGTCCAGGGCACTGGGGAAGAGCAATTAAAAAGTAGAAGTGTCAGAAAAGGTAAATAAGCAGAATGGTTGTCCCACCTGTGGCCTTGAGTTTGAAACTTAAAACAGCATTTCTTAGAATGAAACCTTCAACTGAGGAGTTTTTAGAAGGTGCAAAAAAAGTTGTACTTTTTATTTTTAACTTAACAGCAATGGCCTAGTGGTTATGAGTTTGATTCTCAGACCAGCAGAGTTGCCCTGAAGTACCCTTAAGCAGAGTACCATCCCCATCAATGCTCCCTAGGCACTTTCACTTCACTTTAAAATATGTTCATATGCTCACCATACAAAACTATGGTCATATGCATCATTTGCCTTAATAAGAGCAGCAGTCATGTCAGCTAAGCATTACACCAGTCTCTGATTATATTAGACTTTAGAATTTGTGCTTTGTTTCTGAGTAGAAATCAGCATTCCAGTATTCCCATAGTCCAGGATGACAACAGCAGGATGTCTGTTAATGACTGGTTTTACAGACACGACGGAACACTGAAACACTGACCGAGCAGCAAAATCGCCAGATCTCCACCCCAATAATGTGGGATAGCAAGTCAAATGCTTGCAGACTCTTGCTGCAAGGTGCATCTAGTGTGCAAAAGAGCAGACTTATGAGGAGAAGGTATTATATCTCAGTATTGCAGCCGTAATCCCCACCTGGCAAGATTTTCTATTCTTTTTAGGTTTATTTGATTTGTGCTTTTATTTTATTATTCCAAATTATATCTTGCATCAAGAATTCTGCCATTCTTTTTTTGGATGCATATGTGTGTGTGTGTGTGTGTGTGTGTGTGTGAGAGAGAGAGAGAGAGAGAGAGAGAGAGAGAGAGAGAGAGAGAGAGAATAATAACTGGAAAGGGCTCCAACTGGGTCCTGTTGTCCATCCTATTAGTGCAGAGGCCTTTCATATACAGGCCTATTACTCTGCTTTAGGGTCCTCAGCGTTGGCGGTTCCTTTCTTTTGTCTTTATGCACACCCTCTATTGCCATGGCCACTTCTTCTTTACTGCACCAGATTTGTAAATACTGCCAGGTTTACACAAAGGCAGAGACTATCCTTCTACCTACGTCACACAAAAAGAAAATCAGAACGAGGATCAGAACCACAACCAGTTGCATTTTGTAGATTGCAGGGTCTACTTGCAGCAATAAACTGATGCAGAATGGTAGGGTCAGATTTGGACAATGAATTGTGTCCTGAGGATAAACTTCTGAGTCTGCTGCAAAATACAACCCAGAGACTACGAGGACTGCTACATTCAGACAGAAACATGGGTGCAGAAGAGCCTGAGTCTGAGCTTGATCTTGCGAATGAAGCTACAGAAAGGGCTCTTAAGAATTTTTTTTTGCTCCTTAAGGAGTGGAGCATTTTGCAGATGCACAGAGTAGGGTTCTTGAGAGAGGAACTGCACACGGCAGCAAACATACTCGTAGTGAGGGAATCAAATTCTGCATGCACACCTCCAGCAGGAGACACTCGAGAAACAATTCCAAAAGGTAAGCTGTAAGGAATAGCATTCGATCTCCAGCACTTCATGTACACTCCTATAATTTGCACTTAGTTGAATTGCCAAGACTCTGCAACAATGTTCCCACTCTAAAGGCATTTCTAGGGAATCCAATCTTCACAAGCATGCCTGTGTCACTGACATCATATTAAATATGCTGGAAGATGTGCAGAACATGGAGAAGAAGTTAAGTTCCATCACAAGTAAACTTGACCAGGCAATCATCTTTCCCTGCGAGGCCAATCTAGAGTCTATAAAAGCTTATAATGGAGCAAAAAGTGATAGCATCATGATTCAAACCAGTCCTACACTTCAGGATAATCTGGTCCATTCACAAACATCTCTATGCATCCGACAAAAAACCTGTCTTGACTGCACCTCCAGTATCTCACACTCCTACACTGAGGAATGTGTCCTTCACAGTGTTCCAAGCACTGAGCCAGAGAGCCATCAAAGCCCAAATGAGTTCTCCAACGAAATCTTAGTAGACCTTGTTAGAGGAGAAGGTGAGCAAAAAAAGGAAGCCGCTCACTTTGAGGTGGTGAAAAAATCAAGAAACAATGGAGAGGAAAGTCATCAAGAAACTGATCAGGTAGAAAAGGAAGATGAAGGAGGTAAACAGCTTACACAGTCGGAGGAAGATTGTGTTGGCTGTGCACCGAGCTGGGACACAGTAGGGTAAGAACTTATTTGTATACATAACTACAGAAGCCTGCCTGGCTTATTTTGTGGGTATTATCAATCATTTTGAAACATTTCATAATCATAATATAACCCAATCAGCATGACCTTCCATATGACAGTTTCTTGTTATGTCTGGTCATTATTGGTTCCCAAAATAAATAATTCCCTGTTTGTTATTTGTTGCATGTAGGATGTGCTTCATTATATTCAATGGCATTTAAAGTTCCTCACTTTAATACAAAGCATAAAGGTGAAGAATGAAGGTGTATAAATAAATATTTTTTTTAGTTTAACAGACTCTGCCAGCTCTTCCTCCAAAGTTGTCTGCTATGTAACCGGTCCAGTGGAAGTTACAAAGAGCATCACCTGTAAGGTAGTGGATGGTCTCAGCTCTCTCTTGGTGTCAGGATCAGAGGAGCTGCTGAGCAGTGCTCAGAATTGAAAACCCAGCAGAACCAAATGTCCCCTCCCCTTAGCGTAGCAGTGCCTTTTCAGGCTTTCTATCGAGGGCACTACCGTGAGGTCATCGTGAAGGTATTGGACCAAGAGCAGAGGGTCAGCTACATTACCCCTGCAGCCACAGAGGGACACTATGGAGGTTACAGGGTCTGTGCAAAGCACTGTCATCCTTCTTATCACAGTTTCTTTACACATTATCCTCAAGCTAAAGGTCGAAAAAGTGATAATGAAATCAAGGTTGATAATATGGATTGATGTGGATAGAGGTTTGTGTTCTCAAAGCTTGTTCTATATGTTTTCAGGATTCCTTTGCAATGGTGCGAGTGTACACCCTTGGTGTGTTTGCAGTCGTGTCCCATTTGCAGAGGGAGACTTTTACTATCCCAAAGAGAGGTCTCTCTATCAAGCTCAGTGTGGACTCCAGAATATGCCTGGACTACCTGCTCGCCTCTTTTCAACACACCAGTGGCTGCCTAAGCTATGGTGCTTTCAGTCATTTTTTTTTTCCAGTTTTTCAAAATCTTGGCATAGCAAAAAAATAAAGAGAGAAACAAAATGAAACAGTCACAAATATGCTGACTGATGCCTGAAAAAATGTTTTATGATAGTTTTGAGGTGTTATTGTGCCCAAAACACATTTTTACATATATTTGTGCCAAACAATTTCATATAGAAATAGTATTCAAAGTAAACCTGTTTTTTTTTTTTCGGATTACCACGTTTTCCCTTTACCAAGACCACATCAAAACTCACTTAGGACATTGTTACCCCTTGTTCCTATCATCTCTGTAAAGAAAACCTGACACAGCAACTTTCTCACCATGAACCACATTTCATTCAAATTACTTGAAATAACTTAATTCTCACATATTGACTTTTTAAGACCTGTTAAGGTCATAAGAAGCCGTTGTTGAATGAGCTGTGGAACTGCCAGGATAAATTAATGTTGAAAATAATGTTCTTGACACATTAGCTGATCAATGTCAGATATAAGCTGGAAACAGCCATTCTATTACCATTTGGTCCAAAAGAATTCAAATAAAATTGCAATCCCTTTGCATCTAAAAAAGCGTGCTCAACTCTGGCTCTGTGGGTATACAGCTCAGTTGGTAGTTCCTCTGCTCAAACATGCTCACTAAGCCTGAAAATGTAAACTGAACCAGGGATTTTGGATCTGGGAAATGAACAAACTGGGATCAAGACTGGCCCTCCAGAACCAAAACACCCTTAATACTGACCAGCGTCTGCTGGATGCCCCTGAAAACGTTTCTGAGAGAGCAGTAAGAGAGTTTAACCTGAACTGAAGGCAAGCAAACAAATATCTGGCAGAATCTTTCAATGTCAGTCTTCACTGAATGCACTTGATATCACAAGCGTAAGTCATTCAGACAGTATTAAAGCAATGGTTTGTTAAAAAAAGTAATAATAATGAATAATAGTTTGCACAACATTGCACCTACCCCAGAAGACCAGAAGACCAGAAGGCCAAGGCTCATGCTTCTTTCGCTTTCACTGAGGCTATGAGGCGAATGTTGCAACTAAAGACTAGAAATCAAAAGCACTGTGAAGTATTGTGAAAAAAAACAAAGGCATCAGGGCTAGAAATAATGTAGAAGCATTTTTTGTGACAAGAGCCATAAATACAGAAGAATCTGATGTAGTCCGAAGTAGCTTCCTGTGTGGTTAGGTTTTGTCTTTTTTCAGCGCTCACAGTAAATCAGCCTGTGTTATAAACCACATTGTTTGTGCCGCCTTAGTTTAGAATTTGATGTGGTTTGTGCAAAGAAGAGAAGGTCTGGTGATGAATTTATAAAAACAGATTGAGTGACTATTGACTATTGACCATTCAAGATGTGGCTAACTTCATTAAAATACCTATTGTTGTTGTTGCTTTATTATTATTAATCAATATCACAAATGTTTACTTGTTTCAATAGTGAAAAAATACTCTCCCAATTTTCCACTTTTTGCTCATTAGGTGCAGCCAGTAGATGCTGTGCTGTTGTCTACGCTGAAGGGCAGAAATGATTCCTACCACTCTATTCTCAGTACTAGCCCTCTGTTGTACTTGAATCACCCTTCATACTTAACCCCGACGGCCGTTGACCATAACCTTGCCCTGTCCCCCCAATTCTGATAAGAAAAAGATTGAAGAGGAGAGCTGCCTTTCTCCTCCCAACAGGAGAGCTCTGATGCCTGATAGCTTCTCGCCCCATCGAATCAGGTACAAACTTGTGGTGTAGGATGAATTTTCTAAAGCTTCTTTATATGCTTTATGTAATGTATATATTCTGTCAGTTTGGAGACCATGAAAAAAGTAAAATAATAATCCTAAAATAGTTATACAAATATTCTTTTGATTCCATAGCCGGTCTTGAACACTTCAGTTATATATTCTGTTATTCTATTTTCAATCAGAGTTTTGAGTGCTTCAGTTAAGTCATCTAGAGAGCTGTCTAAAGAGCAACTGGTAGTACTTCTTTCTGCAGGCTTGGGTGCTGGCTGGAAAAAAAAAAAAAAAAAAAAAAGACATATAAGAGCAATGGAATGTTCTAGATAAAATAAGTGTGAGGAACCTCCAGAATGGCTTGGTGTCTTTTGAAGTTTTGGACAACTATAAAAGGTATCTACTGATTATTTGCATTCATATACGTTTACACATTCTATAGTAGTTAAACTCCTCAGTTCACACTGTTCCAGAAATGTTCTCCAATTTCACTGATTCATTTGGTTTCCGAGTTCTAATTCTCAAAGCAATAGCTAAGAGTCAACCTTACAGCAGAGTTGTTTTGAGAATTGAGTCAGATTAACTCTCTCTCTCTCTAGGTTTATAGTTCTTCGTCTGTTTTCCTCTTTAAGACCTTCCTCCCTGACTTTCTTTGCTGAAGATCTGGAGGAATCGGTGAAGAACTGTGTTGTAACCGTTGTCCTCTCTGCTGCTGCCAGGACCCCAGCAGTGCAGTGCTGTCTGTTCTCCCAAGCAGAAAGCTGAGCAAGAGCCTGGCTGAGCTCCGGGACCAGGCTTACTGCGGACCTCCAGACCCATCTACGGAGATTTCCATGAGGGAGGGAGAGCAGCTGCTGAAATTCAGTGGGAATATTGCCAGTACGGGTACCAAAGCAGCCATGTTTTGTTTGTTAGAGATGTAAAGGAGTGTGCACACTGAATTCATGATGCAAGTACTTATCAGAGAATAAGTAGTGCTATAATTCACCAGATAAAGGATACAGACGAGGTGGCAGTACAGATGGTGCTAGAACTCCCTGCATTCACCTTTCAGATTACAATTAAGATGCTCATAAATCAGATTCTGGCCATTTAGCAATAAGTTTTCATTGAAAACCCTGTGAAAAATCAAAATCTTCTCAAATTAAGTTGTCCAACCAAATCATTGGTTGTCTAAAGTTTGCTTCTTTTCCCACCATATTTAAGCAATTAGGACTGTCCAAGCTGCTCATCTGGGTCAGCACACACTTTCCTAAAACATCCTAGTCACAGTTAATGATTGTTTCTACAGCACATATTCTTGTACACCCATTTATGCAGGTGACCAGGATGCAGGGCCTCACACAGTTGCATTCCATAGTCAGAGGAGTAACTGTCTGTTTCTGAAGCTGAAAGAACAAGACCCCTTTGGAAATTACAGCTCACCCCATTACAAAGGCACATCAATTCTCTTCCAGATCCCCAGAGAACAGCTGGTCTGGAGAGGAGACAAAGCAATCATATCTGAGAATTACAGCTTGGAGGAACCTGTGTGCAAGCTGTCACTCACTCTTCCAAAGGTGAAATCCAAGAAACTTTCTATGGCTCAGATCAACCCTGCAACATCAGTGGGGGAAGCATATTTATTGGTTGACTGGAAAGTATTTATTTTTTGGAAGATACACATAAAGTCTTATATTTCAGTTTACTTACTGGTAATGATCGTGTCAATACATATTTTATTGATTTGAAAATTGTGCACACATTTGAACCAATTTAATTCAATGTATTATGTTTTTTTTTGCATTTCAGCGTCCTTCCTGAAAGACATATTTAGTCATATATTTGTTCTAATCCAGAACACAAATCTAAACCCTTTGTCACTTATTTTGTCTGATCCAGACCATGTTTATGTCTGTTTCTGGTTCCCCTTGGCCTAAATGGTATGACCCTGGAAATTTTACTACACACAAAAGAGATGATGAGTTGGATATGCTTTGTTGTTTTTTTTTAGACTGTAAAACGCTGGTCCCCACCAATGAGTGCAAACGTTTTACAGTACAAACAGGCAGGTAAGTTTTCCTGCTGGTACATTTCTCTCTCTCTCTCTCTAAAAAAAAAAAAAAAAAAAAAAAAATATATATATATAACAAAGAATGCTTTCAAAAATGGAAGTGTTAATCATTTATTTTCATCAATCAACAAAATGCAGTGAATGAACAAAAGAGAAATCTAAATCAAATCAATATTTGTATTCAATACTATCCATATTATTATTTTTATTATTAATAATAAAAATAATCATCATCATCATCAATATTATAAGCATTGTTTGTTTACAGCATTTTTTCCACACTTGCTTAAAACCTTTGCACAGTACTGTATATATATGTACATACAGCTATGTGAAGTATGAAGTATGCACATCAGTTAAACAGAACAGCTTACATGTGATCGCTTTAAAACGCTATTTCTGTTTTCTGAGGGTGTGGTTTTGTTACTTTCTTAAAATAAAGCTGATAGTTTAACACACGTCTTTTCTAAACACTGGTGTCACACATCAGTTTCCTTCAGCCCTCTGCATGCTGGGAAAGGCACTAACACCACCCTGACCTTAGTCAGATTAAGATGGGAGGATAAAAAAATGCAGTGGGTTATGATTTCGTTGATTTGATTTCGTTGAGTTGATTTGAAATTTAATGAGACTTTTCCATTGCTTGCAAAAGAGACTATGTGTTTATTTGCAGCATTTAAAACTTTTGAAAAAAGTTCCAATTGTCCATTTCTTGCACCCAGAAATTTCATTTATTCTGGGCAGCGGTGGCCTAGTGGTTAGGGCGTTGCCCCTGAATCAGAAGATTGTGGATTCCCTCACCAGTAGGTTGCCCTTGAGCAAGGTACTGTCCTCATCACTGCTCCCCAAGCGCTTTCAATAACTGCCACTGCTGCATGGTGTTTGCATGGGTTAAATGCAGAGGTCCAATTTCGTTGTGGTTCACTGTGTGCTGTGCTGTGACCTCGCAATGACAAGGGTTGTCACGTTCACTTTCACTTTTCTGTCACTTATTCTGCAGAGTACCACATGACACTGATCATTCACTAATTCCTTTGTGTTAGATAACGTGCTGTTCTGAATACTAAAATGTATGTCTGAAAAAAAAAGCAACATTTCTGTAATACTTTTACTACATGATTACTCTTCAGGATTCACCCATTTAAAGCGCCATAAAACAAAAAAACATAACTCTTCTTTTACTATATGTTAAAAAGAATCAAGAACTGTCAAATGACACAATGAAGTGATTATATTTTATTACCCGTTCAGAGTCTTGGCCTGTAGCAGGATCACTGATATGGAAACTCATGATGCTTGGTGAGCTGTAATGTACACCTCTTGACAGGTTAGATAAAGATATTAAATACAGTCGGGAGGACATGGATTAACGAATACATGACGTTTGGTGACCATAACTGAGTAACAGCCCTTAATAGTGGTCAGAATTGAATATGGACACATGTTAAGATTTTTTTAACTTATGTTGGGTACATATATATATATATATATATATATATATATACTCCAAAGACCTTGGAGTTTCAGGTACCTTGGACACAGGCATCTGAACATGGACTTTTGCAAACTTTGGAAAAATCCTATCAAAAGCCAATGATCTATGCCAGAGAAATTCTGCATCTTTATTATTGGCCGAGGGGCAAACAAAATGCCACAGAATGGTTAAATTCTGAGATGGCTGATCATGGACCACACCAAATATTTGCTGGGTTGAACTAGAAAGACCCAGCTGATGTTTTTCTTTGGCCTGTTTTCAGAGTGTGTGCAGTTGCTGTGGTACACTGCACTGTGGGGTGGTAGGAATCTGGCTGTGCCTGGAATAAGTGAGAGAATAATTTTAAAGCAAATGTCAGAGAAATGTTCTCTCTCTCTCTCTCTCTCTCTCTCTCTCCTTCACCAGACCCTCTCTGTGATGAGCTCTTAGCCTGGCTCTGTGGTGAACTGTCTGAGGAGGAGGCAGCACTGCTGGTCATGTGCCTCCGTCTGCGCCGGACAACTGTCCAGCTGGCCAAGCTCCGAGCCCCAGACAGCCTCTTTCTGCAGACCTTCCACATCCTGGCCACCTGGAGACGAGCCCTGCCCTCCTCCACACCAAAATGTCCCTTACTGGCCCACTGTCTAACCCGCATTGGCAGACCAGAGCTGGCTGCAGAGTTGCTGAGGACAGGCCCACAGGCCCAGCTGTGGGTGAAGGAGAAAGGAAGGGTGCTGAACAAAAAGACTCCTGTGTGAAGTTACACTGCCAGACCAGCAGATGGAGTCACAATGACATTGTTAGCATACACAAAGATCACACTGCTTTTTACTTTTTTTTTTTATTTCATGTTTGTTTGTTTATTAATAGTTACAAGGCTTGTCATCTGAGCACGTGAACTACTTGCTTATGGGGAAATCGTGAATGAAACAGGTCTTTCAGCTCTGGTTCTTTTGGGTTAAGAAGTACGCATGCGCATCACTCCACTCCGCCGCGCGCGTGACCTTGTGGGCGTTGGACGGTTTCATGACGTCACCGGCCGCCAGCTCTCGAGGCACGAGGATCGTGCATGCACCGACTGTTTGGCTACCGTAAAAACTCAACTATTCTGGACTGGGGGGGGTAACGCCCAAACCATGGCGGTCGCGCAGCCTGGGACTCGTGATGAAGATGACCTAAATCTCAGGCTGATAATCTTCAAAATGTGCATTTTAAATCCCGTGATGTCCTTAAAGAGAGAAAGGGCCCGTTAGATATATTACTGGCCTATTCCATCCCACATACACACACACACACAGATCAACATGTAACCTCCGATAATTTAACAAAATACAAGAGAAACTCCGGCTTTATCCTAAAACTACACCTACTATCACCTGAACAGCAGCTAATGCGACGTGATTTGTGATGACCGGCTGTGGTGTGTTTCCATTGTCCTAACAAAACGTCACCACTCGGACCGTCTCCTTTCTGTGGCGCTTATATTAGGGTCACTCCGGCCCGCTTTCCGACTCGAATACAGAGCGCGTTACGTGTTCTGTGGAGCAGCCTCGCTGCAACGTGACTGTCGAGGCGCGTGCGCCGAACTGCTCCTCCAGCGACCAATGAGCGACTTCGTGGGCGGGAATGGGCGTGCCCCTTTGCCAAGGGCAGCCAATAGGAATTGCGTATGCGGGTTGCCTGGAGGCAGGTGCAGAAGCACGTGTAGTCGTGCGTGTGCGGTGGCGCGCAGGGGGGAAAACAACATAACGATTGGGACAGACAGAGAAAGGGAGAGAGAAGACCGAGGACGACGTACATGTACGTGTTAGAAAAAATATATCTCAAAGCTTAGCACCAGTGTGTGGACTAGAAGAGGGAGCGAGGGTCTGTTTAGCGGATGAGCTGCTCGTCTGAGGAGGTGAGATGATCATTTGTTAGGGCTCAGGTGTCTGTTTGGCTGATGTGACGTTTTACAGATTAAACCTCATATCGTTTAAAAAGCTGCAGTAAAACTGCAGTTAAATGTCGTTTCGACGTTGTGCACAGCTTTCTGGGCTTGGAGGATGATCTGTGTGTTTTCATGTTTGTGCTAAAGAGATCTTTTCGAGGGTGGTGCTTTCCTAAAGAACCAAAATGTTGATAAAGGATGAAGGAGGTGAACAGTGTAATAACGTGCTTAATTCAGTGCCCTCTCCAAAATCCCTGTGTTATATCCGATAAGGTGAGCAGATAAGACACCTTTTTTCCTGCACTGATGCAAACCCATAGAGGCCTTGAGATGAAATAAAAACTAATAATAGAAGTATGTAAAAGCATGCAGCATTTTAAGTTATTTAAATGGAACAACAGCATTGCATCGAGCCCGATGAATGCAGGATAGAAAGCAGTAACACTGCATCACTTCAAAACTTGCTTTAGTTTTTTTATGGATTTACTGAAAACAATAAAGTGAGCAAAGGTACTGGGTCTATACCTACCGCAGGGCCTTTTACAGAGTTGCATTCTGGTAAAGAGAACGACGTAGAAACACGGAGCCATTCCCAAATGAACATGTTTTAATTTACAGATAAGGGATTTGGCTGTGCTATTATTCAGTTTAAAGACTTGAGCTACCCCTCATCTATTTATATCTTGGTAAGGAATCACTTTATTGGTGCAAAAACTTGCATATTGAGTGGATTCAAGAAATGCTACAGGCTTCAAAAATGCATAAAGATACAAGGTGTCTAGATAAAGGGGTTCTGACCGCTTAACCTTCAGCGTGAGCTGTAATCAGTAAACAGCCTGATCATCTGTAATCATCTGCACCAGTGTCTACACTGCTTCATGTTTTTTTTCTGCATGAAAGATTAATTCCTAGGTCATTATGTGACTTTTCTAACAAAAAAATCAACCCTCTGAAACGTGCTTTGCAGAGAATACTGGGCTGAAAATGAGAGCCAAATACTTTGTCCTTTAGGAAGTTTGAAGAACTGTTCCTGAATACATTAAAACATACAAGTCTGCAAAATCAAATTCAATACATGTGTTACTCGTAGGAAGCAAAATATAAGGAAATGAGACTCAAGTCTTTTGCAAAAAACTGATGTTATCAGCACAATCTTTACTATGGACTTTGAACAGTATGTACGTGTCTGAGTGTATTTGGGCTTAATGTATACTAGACAACGAGAATCATCTGGAGTTCATTTCAGCATATCATATGAGTGCAGTCCAGCCTTTCCAGATGGGGGAGAAAAGTGTTCAGCCTGCTATAGCCACCTGTTATAAATCCAGACCAAACCCAGAAAAGCATGAACATATAAAAATGTCTTAGTACAATGGAAACAGAAGTATCTTAGGGTTGTGTTGCTATGGATGTTTTTGGCTGGAGGTATAGAGCACATGCCTCATTTGACAGTAAAGTGCTTAACCACAGAGACGTGTAAAAAGACAAGGTAGCTTACTCCTCTTGACAAGATGCTGCTACTTTGGGAGCAGGGGTGACAGTTTGATGTGCAAGTGATATTTCATTCATGGATGCACTAGACAAGTCTTCAAGATTTCAGCACAAGTTTGTGACACTGACGAAGCCAACTTTCCTGCTTGTTACAGGTGAAAACAATGACTTTTTAACAATCTCTTTAGGTTACACAGCTGCATCCGTGATCTGTTCGTAGGCCTTCCTAATCAAGCAGAATGGGGTAATGACAGACATATGCACAAGATAGCTACTCTGTTGGCCTGATGTTCAAGGGTTCATATGGATGAAACTGGGATCTAAGGAGATGGGGTCAATCTGCATGTTTCTCAGCACGTCTTAATTCTGATGATTAGAGCAGAAAAATGTCTTTGTTTGAATCATATTGAGACACGTCATTGATCATTTATGGTTATGAACATTAGCTAATAGTTTACTTTAAGCAATTTTCCAGTTTTGTCAAAGTTGTAGCAGCGACAGCAGCGATTAAGGAATTCCAGCATAGTCACAATACCACACAGATAACTAATGAAACTAAAACCCTCATATTAGGATAGCTGAAAGCTTGTAGATCTGAATCTACCAGCTGAAGTGATCTGAATACTAATGTTTAAACTTTTGTATTGTAAGCACTCTGTGTCCTGAACTTTTTTTTTCTCTAACAACTACTCTCCACTTTCACTGTACACCAGATCAATTACATTCAAATAATAGTATTTTTTCTGGTAGACAGTTGTTAGTTAGGCATATTCCAAGTCATTGTGTGCATTGTTTAATAACCTAGCTCACAGCTGTGTGAATAGGTTGATCCGGGAGACTATCAGCTTTAAGAAATTAGGACTTACTGTCTTAAATGCTCTGTGCACAGACTGATGTCTAAATAGGCATCTGTGTGCAGTTCTCCATATGACCACTGAGCTGTCCTACTTCTGCAGCTGTCATATGTCTGTTGCGAATTTGAGCGTAGAGTTGCGGAGCAGCTTTAGACTTGTTGCCAAGTTATCTTCTTACCCGTGACCCCATTCCAGTTTGGGTGTGTGGCCCTAACTAGTGCAGCAATTAAAGGGGCTGTAGAATGCTGCGTAGAGTTCAGGGGATTTGAGGGAAGTGCAGGATATTTTTAAAAGTCCTATACTATATGATATAAAAGGTACACCTGTTGCTGACCATACCGTAAGTGTAATTGTCCAACATTATTACCAGAGCTGCTTATATTACACATGGTGTTGAGATGAATCATACTTTAATCCATGGTCCTACTTTAAGTTGCTTCTTTAAGTTGTTTGGAGTCCACCTGTACCTGTAGTTTAATTTGTAAATTGTTTGTATGAGAAACCAGGACATAAGAATGAGAGAATTGTCCATAGACCTGTAAGACAGGATTTTTTTTGGGGACTTTTTTTTTTCTTTTGCGGAAATTGGAGAACCTTTTATTGCAGCCCACAAGAAATGTGGCCTTTAGTAAACTGTAAAGTGGCCGGACAGAAGGCATTCAATGAGAAGATAAATCCTGAAGATACAGTGACCAGAAGAGGTGTGTAAGGAGGTTTCCAGATATGGAGCATCTCCTTTGTCCTTATAATCAGACATGGTGGACGCACCATTGTTGGAGGTTTTTCTGTAACAAGGACTAGGAGACTATTCAGAATAAAGGGAAAGATGGATGCAGAAACATCCAGAGCTATCCTGAGTGAGTCCCAACCTGAACACAATCCTGTATATTTGGAGAGACCTGAAAATGGCTGAGCACCAGCTTCATTCAACCTGGTTGAGCTCATTTGATTTTGTCCAAAAGAATGGACGAAACTTCCAAAAAACGGTGCACTAAGCGTGTGGAATCATTCCCGTACAAGACTCGAGACTGCCATTGCTGCCAAAGATATTTTAAGTGTAATGATCAAAACTGTTCATTTAGAAATAATAAATAGGATGCATCGGTTTTTTGAATTCATTTATAAAACAAGTTTTCATTGTGGAGTATTGTGTAAGTTAATAGAGGGAAAAATTCAAACCCATTTTAAAATGCAACTAAAGCAAAAGGTTCTTGTATCTAATTGGGAGAGCGTGAATGAATCGTCAGAAATAATGTTGCAGACAATTAAATGTGGCTATCTGACCACATATTAAGTCACAGCTAAACAGAAATGTTTAGGAGAGTAAGGGACCGGAGTAGCTTGAGAATAAGGTTTCAGTGATTGTACTCAAACAAAAGCGTTGTCCCAGGGATGACCCCGATTGTAATCACTGAAATCAGTGCACAGATCTACTCTTGTCCACTTCACCAAATGCTGAATGGAAGTTCATTTTTAACAAATGTGATAGCTGCATCATGGAGCAAACAGGCAGACAAACAATAATAATAATAATTAAAAAAAGAATTAGCAAAAGAGCTTATTCACATAATTATTCACATGCTTTTGAAAGAATATAGGTTATATTTTTAATAACCTAATAATGTAGGAATAAATGAGGCATTGACATTGCACCCATTCATGAGATCTACATTTTTAACATCTCGTTGTTGTTATTATTATTATTATTATTATTATTATTATTAATAATAACCTTCATTTACATTTCTGTATGCCAGACCTGAGTCTGAACCAGTCTTTTTCTTGACCAGAACATCTATGCCTCATTTGGTTTCTGCATGCATTTGAACCACCTTTGTAAAAGCTGGCTCACTCCTTAGGGCTCTTGGGAGCAGTAGGCAAAAGTAATAGGTCTGTTCAGCAAAAAGAGCTTTGCCCCAAGGCCCGCACTTTATTTAACCCTCCCTTTTATATACGGGCCATGTAGTTACCACATAGAGATTAGGAAAATCATGGCCTGTGCTGAAAATAACGCCTTAATTCTCTCTTCCAAGCCCCCACACACTTCCGGGCCAGGGCTATTGAGAAAGATAAAAGCCCAGCAAAGCCAGCAGGCTCTATTTCTGCCCTGAGTGGACTGCTGACCCCACAAGGACCTTAGGATACTGGCTTCTCCAGTACAGACCAGTACAGACACCTTGTGTGTGCTACACACTACAGCAAGGAAAACTGTGTGTGTGTGTACGTCATGCGATTATAATACAATGATATGTTTTTTTTGTCTTCTATATTTCACTGCAGTTTCTCAGACATTAGAACCCTCTTCTTAACACAGTGTAGTATTCATGTGATCAGACATTGTAGCGTGCAGAGCAGTTGTAACCTGCTTGCCCTCATTAGCCCATTGGTCAGTCTCACTGTCCAATCACAGTCGAGCTGAGCGTGACGACATTTGCAGTCGCGGCCACGTGCGCTTTGTGTTTACAGAAGGGCGTGAGCACAGTGTTTACGCAACAGGAATGGAGTGTGTGGAGGAGGGATGATACACAGAGCAGGGGGACCAGGACGAGTGTGTGTTGGGGGTGTTATTTGTCTCTGCTTAAACCCAGAACAGTGCTGACCGTCTGTTCCAGTTTAGAGCAGCGTGTCTGCTAAAACATCCGGGAATTAAGTGAGCTTCTCACTGTCCATGAGGGCTGTTTGTGTAACATCACTCTCAGTCTCATATTCACCAGAAGAGGATTGAGTTTCCTCTGGGTTTCTTCCTCATGATTTCTGCTGTTTTCCGTGCGACTGTAGTATTAATTTACAAAAAAGAAAACAAAAAAATACAATGAGAGTTCCATGGGTGTGTTATAACCCCTCTAGTACTTATGTAATAGCTGATGATGATCTCGACCAGATGTACTTTTTGTTCAAATCCAGTAGAAATTCCAGCACCATCATCATAAATCTTTTATTTAATACAGAATGGCACACCAAAAGTTTGGGATCAGCTGGATTTCTTTGCTGACGGGCTGCTTCACAGTTGCTTTAAAGTCAAACTGAACTGATGAGTCAGGTTTGATTAATTTCTGTCACTCTGCTGTGTTTTGCTTTTAAGTCAAATTGCAGAATTTGTTTAGATTTTTACACTAAGGACTGGGTTGGTTTGCTCCAGTCCACTGCATGTCCTCATCCCCAAGTGCTGTGTGTGCGTGTGTGTGTGCGTGTGTGTGTGCGTGTGTGTGTGCGTGTGTGTGTGCGTGTGTGTGTGCGTGTGTGTGTGTGTGTGTGTGCGGGTGGTGATCGAAGCACTTGCAGGCTGCTGAAGCCCTTGCATGTGTCTTCACTCACAGCATCAGCACCAGCATTACGATGCTGAGGCACAGAGCAGGTAGTGTATGTTTTCTTCTACTGTAGCTTTGCCTGCTGTCTGCACTGCTTTTAGCGTTAACCAGGTTTGCTCTGCTGGTTCATTTGGTAGTGTAAGAAAGGCTTGGCTGCGTCACTGAATTTTGGGGCAGGTGCAGTATCTCTCTCTCTCTCTCTCTCTCTCTCCCCCCAGTCTTTTATCATGTGCTTAGAAAAGGAACTGTACCTTACAGGGATTGTGGCATTGTGTCTTTAATACTGTATGTAAGTAACCCTTGTTCTGAGTGGTTGCATCTCATTTGAGAAGCATTTAAATAATTCATTTCAAAAGGGCTATATATGCAAACTAGTTTCTTTTGAACGGTTATTTTAAAGACTTGAACCTCTTTCCTATCAAAAAGCAAGGAAAATGTATATTCCCATGATATCCGTCATTTAATTGTGTACAAGTGGGGAACAATCGGCAGAATCTATTGATGCGTTAAATGGTTTATGGGGTATAGGGCTACTTGTACATTATGCAGCCAAACTGGAGTTAGACAGTAGTTCAGTTTAGAATATTAGTATGAAAGGACTGCTCTCAAAGTGTGAAGAGTAAGAATAGCTTTTCACAGTGTTACACAGTAACATTAACCCAGTGCATAAAATGGGATTGTTGTCTCTTCTAATATGTTAATCTGTTCTGAAAGAATGCCAGTTTATGTGAAATCATGGTTGTTGCTAAGGATGCGACATTGATAAAAGCGCTGTTAAAGCCGTTGGTCAGAGAGTTCTGAGAGTGCAGTGCATCCTGAGGTTTCTGATGGTGTAGTTCAACTTGCAGTTATAGAAAACTTACAATAATGCACTTGCTTTGTTAATCCATGTTTCTCTAAGACGTGGTAGCTGGTAAAGTCTAGAGGTTGGAAGTGTGCATGAGCCTACAAGAGCACACCCACACATGCACTTTCAGTAACCGAGCAGCCTGACTCCAGCCAAGACAAGACAAGCAAACCAGCAGGGCGGTCATACTAGAAAGCAACTTTTCTCATAGCCACACTTCCCATCTAAGTCTAATGCTCCCAGGAAATGTAGCTGATGGGCTGATCAGTGTTGCAGTGGAACAAGTTGAATGTTTGATTAAGACATACACATAATCATCAAATATTAGACTCAAGCTATATTGAATTCTCCCACAAACAATTGTACAGCACATTTTCAGAAAACAGTATGCTGAAGTTTCAGAAATCACAAGAGCAAGTTTATTTGCTTACAGCTTGGTATTGTTTGATTTAAATGAGCGCTGATACAGACATACATGTACGCGGTTTTATTTATTTATTATTTTTGCTAAGCTCAACACTCAATTGCAAATAGTTGTGTTCTAAGTTGGCATGATAGCTGGAACATATGTGCATATTTCAGATGTGTGTCATAGTCATTCCATAGACACTCTCTTTGTTAAGAAAGAGCAAACTGTCAGGTGTTTTGTTCCTTACACTGACCAGAATTTACCAAGGGAATGCTTTCAGAAATATAAATAATGATTGTTTATTTTTATCAATTTACAAAATGCAAAGTGAGCAAACAAAAGAAAAATCTAAATCAAATCAATATTTGGTGTTATTACCTTTTGCCTTCAAACCAGCATCAGTTCTTCTAGGTACACTTGCACAAAGTCAAGGATTCTGTAGGATTATAGTCGGTGTATGATCAACCAGTTTCACCAAACAGGTGCTGATGATCATCAATGTCACACGGAGGTTGAAACACAGTCATGTTTGGAACAACCGACCAGCAGAGTTCCTTCAAAAACTGTGTGCAAGTTTACCTAGAAGAACTGATGCAGTTTTGAAGGGAAAGGGTGGTCACACCAAATATTGATTTGATTAGTTTTTGCACAGTACTGTAATATACATAATATACTGTAATATAATATATAGTACTGTGCAAAAGTTTTAGGCAGGTGTGGAAAAAATGCTGTAAACAAAGAATGCTTTCAGAAATGGACGTGTTAATCATTTATTTTCATCAATCAACAAAATGCAGTGAATAAACAAAAGAGAAATCTAAATCAAATCAATATTTGGTGTGACCACCCTTTGCCTTCAAAACAGCATCAGTTCTTCTAGGTACACTTGCACAGTTTTTGACTGTGGTTTGGTTGTTCCAAACACCTTGGAGAACTAACCACAGATCTTCTGTGGATGTAGGCTTCCTCACATCCTTCTGTCTCTTCATGTAATCCAGACACACTGGATGATGTTGAGATCAGGGCTCTGTGGGGGCCAGAAGAACTGATGCTGGTTTGAAGGCAAAAGGTAGAAACACCAAATATTGATTTAGATTTTTATTTTGTTCGCTCACTTTGCATTTTGTAAATTGATAAAAAATAAACAATCATTATTTATATTTCTGAAAGCATTCTTTGTTTACAGCATTTTTTCACACCTGCCTAAAACTTTTGCACAGTGCTGTGTATATATATTTACATTTACATTTGCGGCATTTAGCAGACGCACTTATCCAGAGCGACTTCCATGTCCTTATTACAGGGACAGTCCCCCTGGAGCAACTCAGGGTTAGGCAAGTATCATACCTCTAGACCACCACCTCCCCGCTATGATATAATATAATTATATTTTAGCATCAAGATATAAGAAATAACATTTAGTTTACATTTATATATTGTATAGACTGGGTATAATTTGCATTATTTCATTTATTTCAGTGTCAAAACATGGAAGTGAAAGTATAGTTCCTTTCTGCAAAATAAGATTATGCACAGCATTAACCTTATCAGATTCCTATCATAATAAAATACATTTTATTCTATCTACATATACAGTTTAAAACATAAACTTAAAACTGGTTTCAGTTTTACCATTTCAAAGGTTCCATTTGCTTCTAAACAAGTCAGTGCTAAACTAAGATACATCAAGAATGGCATTGGATCACAGGTACGTCACTGGTGATCCAAGATTGACAAGGAGAAAGTTAGAATGGGAGAAAAGAAGAGAGGCTTGAGGTACTCGATTTACTTCTTCCCATGAAGCTTAAGAGCTTAAGTGTCTGAGGGATATATAGAGAGCATTGAGTGCGTAGGTGAGGGACCTGGTCCACTTTGGGACCACTCCAAAATAACCTGTTCACTTCAGCAAGATTCGGAATGTGCGGGAACAGAATGAGAATTAGAGAGCTACAGGCAGGTTAGAGGTCTGTGGTCAGTACTTTAGCCAGTTAGCATTTTTTTTATATACATGACAAAAAATAATGGAACATTCACTGAGGATGGCCTTTTTTTTTGTTTGTTTTATTGTCAGATAAAACTGAAACGCAGTTTTAAAAAAAAAAAAGTCCCTCTTTGCCATGAAAATTAACTTACTCCCAAAAAGCCCATTTACACTGCATTTTAGCCACAAAGTGCTGATTTTAGCAACAGGTGCTGATGATCATCAATGTCACATGGAGGTTGAAACACAGTCATGTTTGGAACAACCTACCAGCCGAGTTCCTTCAAAAACTGTGTGCAAGTGTACCTAGAAGAACTGATGCAGTTTTGAAGGGAAAGGGTGGTCACACCAAATATTGATTTGATTAGTTTTTGCACAATATATTATGTAATATACATAATATACTGTAATATAATATACAGTACTGTGCAAAAGTTTTTGGCAGGTGTGGAAAAAATGCTGTAAACAAAGAATGCTTTCAGAAATGGAAGTGTTAATCATTTATTTTCATCAATCAACAAAATGCAGTGAATGAACAAAAGAGAAATCTAAATCAAATCAATATGTGGTGTGACCACCCTTTGCCAGTAAGTATCATATGGCAAGTATCATACCTCTAGACCACCACCTCCCCGCTATGATATAATATAATTATATTTTAGCATCAAGATGTAAGAAATAACATTTAGTTTACATTTATATATTGTATAGACTCTAGATGACCCATGGTTACCTGGGGCAGCAGTGGCCTAGTGGTTAGGGAGTTGCCCTGGATCGGAAGATTGTGGGTTCGATTCCCTCACCAGTTGATTGCCCTGAGGTACCCTTGAGCAAGGTACTGTCCCCGTCACTGCTCCTGCTGCACGGTGTGTTTGTGTGCATGGGTTAAATGCAGAGGTCTAGTTTTGTTGTGGTTCACTATGTGCTGTGCTGTGTTCTCACAATGACAAGAATAGTCACTTTTACTTTACCTGCAAGGAAACATGCAGTCACCAAAAAGGGCTTCACAGGCAAGGATACTGCAGTAAGATTGCACCTAAATCAACCATTTATCGTGTCATTAAGAACTTCAAAGAGAGATGTTCAACTATTGTGAAGAAGGCTTCAGGGCGCCCAAGAAAGTCGAAGTGATATTCTGTAAAAGGTACAGGGCCTGGACTGGGGCAAAGTCATTTTCTCTGATGAATCCCCTTTTCAGATTGTTTGGGGCATCCAGAAAAAAGATTGTCCAGAGAAGAAAAGGTGAGCACTACCATCACTCTGGTGTCATGCCTATAGTGAAGCATCCTGAGACCATTCATGTGTAGCCAATGGAGTGAGATCACCCATAAGAACACATCCATGAATAAAGAATGGTATCAAAACATCCAACAAGAACAACGTCTCCCAACCATCCAAGAACAGTTTGGTGAATGCTTTACAGCATGACCATCTCATGAGGCAAAAGTAATAACTGTGGCTCAGGGATCAAAACATTGAAATGTTGGGTCCATTGCCAGGAAACACCCCAGACCTTAATCCCATTGAGAATTTGTGGTTAATCCTCAAGAGGTGGGTGGACAAACAAAAACCTTAAAATTCTTACAAACTCCAAGCATTGATTATGCGAGAATGGGCTTCATCAGTCAGGATTTGGCCCAGTAGTTGCCTTACAGCATGCCAGGGTGAATTGCAGAGGTCTTGAAAAAGAAGAACCAACACTGCAGATATTGACTCTGCAGAAACTTAATGTAATTGGCAATAAAAACTGAAACTTATGAAATGTTTGTAACTGTAATTTGGTATAGCACAGAAACATCTGGCAAAAAGATCTAAAAACACTGAAGCAGCAAATTTTGTGAAAACCAATACTTGTGTCATACTCCAAACTTGTGGACACAGCTGTTCATACATGTGTTCCTATTAGTCAAAGCAATTTAAAGCCATAAACACAATGAGAGCCACATGACACGTTTTGTCCTTCAGTTTGTGTCTTTTTTATCTCATTCTAGCAACCTGGGTACTCTGAGAAGATCTTATTTCCCATAATCCTGCTCTGTTCTACAGCACTTTGCCTACCTGTTCATAATTAACCACCTGAAAAGAGGGCTGTTGAAAATGCGAAAATGGTTAAAGCAGCCATAGATGGAAAGCTCAGAAATGGAGAATTAGAGAGATGAAAGGTGAATGGGGGGTATGAAGTCTCAGTAATAGAGTTGCACATGTTACCAAGGAGACTAGGAAAAGCCAAAAGTGTGAAATGATGGTGCTCCAACATGTGTGTGCCCGTGTGAGTTTGAATCTGTGGTTGTTTTTCTTTTTCTTTTTTTTTTTCATTTCTTTTCTTATCATTTCTAAAGGTAAAACCTTTCTGTCATTAGCTGTAGTGGTTAGTTAGTCCCTGTGGATGTCCACAGCTGACCACCGCTGTTTATGAAAGAGCAGGCAGGCTTCATGGGGATGTTGTTCTAAAAGACCAATAACAGGCCATGAGGGGGTTTGCAAAAACAGGTAAAACCTTCAGCCTGTGCAGTTTTAAACTGACATGTACCTTTTCTTCTCTCTCATTACTAGTGGCTTCTGGAGCGAGAGACCACTGCAGAGAGAAGAAGAGGAGGAATGGGAAGATTCTGAAGACAGAGAGCTTGGGGTTGCAGACACTGTTTTCTTGCTCAGTCTCTTTCTCACGCTCTGTTCACATCCATCTGGCTACATGATTGTAGCCAAAACTGTTTCATAAGCAGGAGTCTTTCCTGCATGTTTTTCTGCCACCACCATTTCTGGAGCTAACGATCTGTTTCCCTTTTGCACAAACAAGCGTTTAATTTTGCTTGAGTGATGGTCACTGTATGGACACAACATTTCTAAGTTCACACAGTGAAATCCACAAATGAAGCTTCTTCACAACAACAAAATGATTTGTCTCTGCAGTGCAAGCAGTCCAACTTAGTAACACTTCATTTAGTAGTTAATTTTCACAAAGGAAAGGTGAGTTTATCACCTAGGAAACTGGTTATTCTCGTCATATTATGAGTGATGACAACTCGGACTCCGCCCCCAGCAATGGCACTCGAGGGGGGGCGGGTGGAGCAGAGGAGGAAGAGGAGGCAGGGGCACAGAACATATCATCTGGCATGATTGGCACCTCCCCCACATCCAATCCAGTCAATGGCAGGACTGGAGTTTCTCCAGGCGCCGATTTGGGACCTTCAGGTTCATCAGGGGACAACCAGGGCCCTAATTCTGATGACATGGATGGACTATCCAGTGGCAATGACTCTGGGGAAAGGGAGAGTCAAGGAGGGTTGGAGAGAGAGAATGGATCCAGAGGACGACAGTCCATAAGGAGTTACCAAAGTTCCTCCAGTCAAAACGGCAAGGACTCTGGCATGATGCTGGAGACCACAGAGAGCAACAAAAGGTGAGATATAGCAAATAAGAGTTACATGGTTACTTGATTATAATTTACTACACAAACTGCTTTTCAGAAATTTGGGGGAACAAATTGTTTACTTATGTCAGCATTCAGACCTTTCATCTGCTTAAACCACTTTTGGGAACCATTTTTTTTAGTACATGGTTTTACTAGTAGTGTGGGGGGAAATCCTTAATTCAGGCAGAACTACCCTTCATAACAGAGAAGATGTGATGAACACAAAGCTGATATATTTTCAAATGTTTGACAGCTTCATTGGCAAAAATTAAAATAACGAGAGATGGGTGTAATTGGAATCAAATAAAGGTAATTTGTTCTTCTGTAAAAGGAAGTGATTCATTTTAATTACAGAAAAAGGAAAAAGAAGTAAACACTTGTTTAAAAAAAATGACAATTTCTTACTCACCTACTCACCTCCTCCTCTCGACCTCCCTCCTTCTCACTCTGTCCTCAGTTTAAATTCACAAAGCCCTTCTCCTCCGAGTAGCTCTTTGGCTTACAGTCTGTTGAGTGCCAGCTCAGAACAGGACCACCCATCAACCAGCGGCTGCAGCAGTGAACAGTCAGCACGTGTGCAAACTCAAAAAGAGCTGATGCGGGCACTGAAAGAGCTGAAGATCCGGCTGCCCACCGAGAGGAAGTCTAAGGGCCGCTCCAGTACCCTCAACGCCCTCAAATATGCCCTCAGCTGTGTTAAACAAGTCCGAGGTGAGGGGCATCCATATATGTATGTGTATGTTGAAATTAAATATTTTTTGCTCATTTTCAATGCTTTTGGAAGATTTTGTATTCTATCTCTTTGTTTTTAAGTCACCCTAAATTATACTTGATGTGAACATGTCATTGCATGTTTTAAGTGCAAGTTTCCTGGTGTTCGACAATTTGAAGCTCAATGAAACAAAAACACTTCTCTGTTTTATATGTTCTTAAAGGAAAATTGACACAATGAAGAAAACTGTAGAAAAATATTTTTACTACCCCTAATATAATGCCAGTATGTATGTAAATTCAGGATGCTCAGTGACCTGCAGTGCATATATCTTGATAGATTAGAGGAAGATACCAAATGCAGTGGTAGGAAATGGAGTATTGGAAACATGGCATAAAATGTTTGGTGAACATAACTTACAATGCTGAGTAACAGCTCTTGGAAAAGCGGTCAGAATTGGATATGGAAATATGTTTAGAAATAGAAAGTCCAAAGCTGAGTACAAGCTGCATAATAACTGATATTTAGCAAAAGCCCAAAGTCTTGTGTTAACACATTTTTTTAGGTGCCTAGGTGTTACTCTTGCAAAGATACAGGTCTGTGAAAATGGCAGACAAAGTAGTTTTACGATCAAAGGAGAAATCTCATCAAATTTTAAAGCCAAAGTTTCAAACTTCTGTACTTTATGAGCTAAGCCAGAGAAATTTT
The DNA here is from genome assembly GCA_017165825.1 of Hepsetus odoe. Classification (NCBI taxonomy): domain Eukaryota; kingdom Metazoa; phylum Chordata; class Actinopteri; order Characiformes; family Hepsetidae; genus Hepsetus; species Hepsetus odoe. Next base: position 11,820,632 of record CM029388.1, on the reverse strand, counting down.
GAAATTTTAAATTGTCCCAGGGGCGAAATGGTTCTAAGATGACTGAGCATGGACTATTTATTTTTAAAGAATTCTTAAAAAAAAAAAAAAAAAACTCATTATGATTTATGTTCACCAATGATCAAAACTAGGATCACTGAAAGGCTACATATGCACTACAAGAAGAATATGGCCCAAAATCTGATGTGACTCATACCAGTTTGGGTGTGGAGTTTATTGCCTCGTAGATAATTAAACAATAATGAGCTTTTGTTTTCTGCTGGATTACCTTCAGAAATTAAAAAAAGAAATGACGCTTTGGACACTGTTCTGAAAAACACTCGAAGATGGGATGTTAAAAAACAGAGTTAAGTTGACTTAATGGTTTTAAAAAGCATTTTATAAACAGATGGATTTTTTTTTTTTTTTTTTTCCAGCCAACCAGGAGTATTATCACCAGTGGAATGTTGAAGAGTGCCATGGCTGCAGTCTGGATCTCTCCACCTTTACCATTGAAGAACTTGATAACATCACCTCTGAATACACCCTGAAAAACACAGTACGTGCACGCTCACATGTACACACTTATACTCACGTGTTCCTTCAATTATTTTTTTCCTCTTAATGCCTCCCCCATTTCTCCACTTGGCCTCTCTCCTCTTTATGTCAATTACAGATTTCATTCATGTCTCTCCCGCCCCCTCTATCTCTCTCACTCTGAGTGATGTCACTAGCAGAATAGCATATTCCTTCTCTTCCTGATTTCCCTCTGCCCTGTGTCTTTTGTTTAGGTCTTTCACATGAACTTGAATTCCTCCTAAAGGATCAATAAACACCAATGATTCTTTTTACTGAATTGGCTTCTCTGGTTTATCATATTTAAAACATAGCTTAGCTTTAAAACAACTTTCTCTGACTTTCATACTGCCATATATAATATCAAATATAGATAAAGAGGAGTTGTTCCTAGATCAGTATTGTTTTTGAAACAAAAGCACAGAAGAATAGACTTTTCTTTGACATTTGTTCTGCTTGTACAGACTCGAATCTCCGGTAGTCGTCTCATCATCTCATCAATGATCCTTTTTTTATTATTTTTATTTATTTACTTTCAGTATATCGCCACAGTGTTGTAGAGCCTCATGCATGTTCATATTGGACATGGCAAAATGCATCAGCATGTGGAACTGAAGGCCTACTGTATGCTTTTTAAACACACAATTTCTTAGCTGGTGTGAAAATTTCAAATGGCTGAGAGCTTACTATTTATTTGTTTCATCAGAGTAGCAATAAATACTTTCACATGCAAAGTCATTTAAAATTTTTGCTTTATGGCCAAATTAAATAAAAAATGATAATGGTTTGGTGGTGTTAGATCATGCTCTTTATATGAAAAATACTACAGCATAGCAAATTCACAATACTAAAGATGAAGAAAACCTTAAATGCCTTAGCATGAAAGGGTAATGAATTTCTCCTTTCTCCATTTCAACATTCTTGTTTGGAAAACCTCAAAAACAACTTCTGTTGTTATCTTTAGCACTGTTTTACTTACCAAGGCCATTTCATGACTTGTGTATAGCTGTTAAGAAGTTATACATGTCTGTGACATGTCATGCAGTTCACTTAAACTAAAGCTCAAACGGTTAACAGTGTAACCAGAAGAGCTTAAAATGTCCAGACAATCAGGCCTCAGGGGACTGACTGTCCAAATGCAGTTTGGATGCAGTGAGAAAAACGAGTCAGTTAGTTCTTAATTCTTTCATAACTGCTGACAGGTCGGAGAAGGAGAAAATAACAATAACAGTTTCGTTGCCATGTTAACGTTAGCTCAGTTACACGATAAATAAATAAATAAATACACCTGGTTAGTTTTCATGTACTTAAGAACACAGACTAAATGTCCATGTTTTGACAAAAATAATGTAGCACAGTTAGATAAAATAGAACATTTTGCTAACATTCGGTAAGACTTGCATTTCTGGACAGGGCATGGGAAGTCAGTTATGCACAGAACTTGAAGCCATTCTGATATAATGAGGTACATATGAAAAGATTTCTTACCACTTTTTGCAAAACTCATCTTTTCCTTGCCCGCAAGCTTGACATTGTCATTTTGTCTTCTTTCCTTTTGTCATCTCTCCCACTGTTCCTCTCCCTGCATTCAGTTCTCTGCTCTGAGTTTTTGTGGGAATGATTTTACAAAATGTTGTGCAGAATTTCTTGCTGTGTAAAGGGCAAAGAACTGTAAAAATAGGATTAATGGTATTGAATGCTCAAATGTTCCTCAATCTAATATTCAGCTGCTGCTGTAAGATATGGTTTGTGTAACATTTCTTCCCTCTTTCTCTCTTTTTTTTCTCTTTCTCTTTTCTGTCCCTCTCTCTGTCTCTGTTTCTTTTTCATTCCCCTAGGATACATTCTCAATGGCTGTTTCATTTCTATCGGGAAAGGTGGTGTACATCTCCCCACATGGTTCATCTTTGTTGCGCAGCAAACCAGAGAAGTTGCAGGGGGCTCTGTTTTCAGAGCTACTCGCACCTCAGGATGTCAGCACTTTCTACAGCAGTACTGCCCCCTGCAGACTTCCGTCTTGGGCATCCTGCATTGGTTCTGGTGTGTGTCTTTCATGTGTTTGTTTGTGTGTGTGTGTGTGTGTGGGGTGAACATTTAAACATTTAGAACATTTAAACGGAGTTACAGTTGGAGACAATTCCAAGCAATCATAAAAGGAATTAAATGCATTAATGTGTCAGACATTGGCTCAAGTCACACTGTTCTTTGCTCGTAGCCTCTCCTCCAGTGGACTGTACACAGGAGAAGTCCATGTTCTGCAGACTCAGTGGAGACGGTTCCACCAGTGGTGATATGAGGTATTATCCATTCAGACTGACCCCCTACCTGCTCACCCTGCGAGACTCTGACACAGCAGATCCACAACCCTGTTGCTTGCTCATCGCTGAGAGAGTGCACTCTGGATATGAGGGTAAACACACATACGCCTTGCCCCCTCATAAAGGCTCAAATTATAAAACTAGCGCAAGATGTGTAGAACTGCTACAGTAAAACATTTTTTAGGTCCATATATCTTTGTGCTGCATTCTTTTTTGAAATCTAATTTTCTCACTGTCTGAACCCCTCCATCTCCCTATCCATCTTTCTCTCTCTCAGCTCCTCGTATTCCACCGGATAAGCGGATTTTCACCACCAGTCACACTCCCAGCTGTCTGTTTCAGGAGGTGGATGAGCGGGCAGTACCACTACTGGGTTATCTGCCACAGGACCTTGTAGGAACTCCAGTCCTGCTGTATCTCCACCCTGAAGACAGACCTATAATGGTGGCCATCCACAAAAAGAGTGAGTCTTTTGTTAATTAATGTTTTCTGTTCATCTTATCGCACACATCAGCTTGAATTCTTTACCTTTGTCATATAGCTCTACGGTGTCTCATTAATGTAATTTTGCCATTTACATTCATGGCACAACATATAACATTAATAACATGATTAGCCGCATGCCGAATTGCATTTACAGCTGAATTACCTAGTCAGAACATCTTTCAGAAGAAATGTACATGCACTACGGTACATACCAGAACTTACATTTTTTTATTCTTCAATATTAAACAAATAGCCCTATCATTTATTTTTTGCATTATTCTGATTTCTCCAAACTCAATTGACACGTACAGAACAAAAAATTAAGCATCGCAAATTAGGCATGATTATGTAGTGTTCATATATGCTTATTTTGTATTTAACTACATATTTGTTCAAATCCTAACCCTAAATCTAACAATTTTAACCTCTCTCTTTCTGTAGTTCTGCAGTTTGCGGGGCAGCCGTTTGAGCACTCTCCATTGAGGATGTGTGCCCGCAGTGGAGAATACCTGACCATAGACACTTCTTGGTCCTCCTTCGTCAACCCATGGAGCAGAAAGGTGGCTTTCATTGTGGGACGCCACAAAGTCAGAACGTAAGAAAACATGCACACATGCAAATGTCCATGCCTTCTTTATCACCTTCACAAATGTGCACAAATAAAAACGGACCTCCACAACAAAATGAGAGGACCACATTACACACGTATACATATTGTTTTCAACATTGTCCTCACCTACATATAAAAACCTGATGAAAACGCATCCATTCACATGTGTAGCTGTAAAAAGAGACGCATGAACATGAATGGACAAAGATTTTCCTCAAAAAAGAACTTAATCCCTACTTTATTATGACTCACTATAGTACCTTCAGATTTCCACACCCCTGCACATCAAACATCAAACACATCCTTTTCATAACCATCTATGCTCATTTATACAGTGACTCACTCTTTGTCACCCCCCATCAACTCACATTTAAACCCACATGCATAAACACGACGCACACTCGCCACTGACTGTATTTCACAAATTATTGAATGAGTGGTTTCTGTTTTTCATTTATCCGCCTACATTATATGACACTTTTCCCTCACTTTGTAGCTTAAATGTCACCATATATTGTGAAAATGACAAGATTTTACTATTTTTTAGCTAAATGATATATAGATATTCATGCAAATGGGTAAAAAGAATACATTTTCCTCAGAACATGATTTGAGTAGAGATTTTTATGCATTACAATTCTGCTTTGCAGATTAATTTATATATAAAGAGTAAAAAGATTTGATTTTATGAGACTCATTACATCTGATTAGTCTGTAAACTTGCAGTAGTATGGAAATCCATATTGTCAAGCATACATACAAATTCCTCTTCACTCTCCTTTGCTCCTCCAGTTCTCCACTGAATGAGGATGTATTCACTCTGCCACGAGCTCTGGAGGAGCGGACTCTGGCACCCGACATCGTTCAGTTGAGTGAACAGATCCACCGTTTACTGGTTCAGCCAGTCCACAGCGGCAGCTCTCAGGGCTACAGCAGCCTAGCCAGCAATGGCTCACACGAACTCCATCCTAGTGCAGCCTCATCTTCTGAAAGCAATGGCAATGCACTTGAGGACCCTGCACAGCTCCACAAACCGGTGAGCCCTCATGCATGCCCACACATACGTTAAAGACTTCGTCTGGTTTTTAAACTCATTTTAGTTCTTCATTTTCATTGTTCTGTGTAAATTATAGGTAATACTGTACATTTGGTCAGGCTGTTGGAAAATCATTTTTGAACCCTGCTGGAATTATTGGAATTGTATGGGAATACTGTTTGAGGAGAATTCCCTCTTGTTTTAGAGTGCTCGGTAATTTAGCTAGTTTTCTAGTCTGGCCAAATATTAAAGGAAATTTTTTTTCTTCAAAGCATGAAGGAAAACATGCTGGATCTTTCACACAGCCAAAATTATGATTTGCAAATCATCAAAACCATCTATTAATTCTTTGAATGATTTGCTTGTGTGTATGAACTCACAAAGCCCATGACCTTGCTGGTAGTATAAATCCTTTCATTCTGATCTACAGAAAACCATTTAATGAAGTGTGAGTCATTTATCTCTTTTGTAAGCAGATGACCTTCCAGCAAATCTGTAAAGACGTTCACATGGTAAAGACCAGTGGGCAACAAGTGTTTATTGAGTCACGCAACCGCCCTCCACCCAGAAAACACACTGCCCAAGGTACTCACACACATACATGACTTATAAACCGTTGTTCCATACAAAGAAAACATCTGTTTTGGAGAGGTTTTTGGAAAGGTTATTTGTTTCTTTTTACTTTGAAACCATTAGGCTCTTTGCGTGCAATAGGGAACTCTAGGCTAGAGGTGGCTCCAACCTCAAAAGATACAGTCCCCTCCCAACTTGTAAGGAAGGATCCTCCAACCACATACTCATACCAGCAAATCAACTGCCTGGATAGTATTATACGGTAAGTGTGTGCATTCTAGTGTCATCAAGAGTATAAGGGTAGAAATTTTTTACCAGTGATTCTATTTCATTACAAGTCACCAAGAAGTAAAGGTGTAGTTAAATGATCACCAATAGAGCAATGTGTCATTATACATTGTGCCTTGGTACACTCCTACATTAGCTTACTCAGTTTGTCGTCACACTTCTGACATATGTGTAACAAACCAGTGGAGAGATATGTTAAAGACTATCAGTCACTTTTAGCCTTTTAGTTGCTTCGACCAACTGCATCTCAGTCAAGCATCAAATGTCTGTTTTCTTCTTTGAACTTATTTATAATATTTTGCATGACATTACATCAGCAGTAGCTTTGCCAGGGCTCTGAGGTTGCAGTTTACAAAGTACACTGAGATACAAAGTAATGGTTATACATATGGTTGTAGGTATCTGGAGAGCTGTAATGTTCCAAACACAGTGAAGAGAAAATGTGTCTCCTCTTCGTGCACTGCTTCCTCTGCATCTGACGACGACAAGCAGCAAGATGCCCCAGGCAACACTAAAGGTACACGAAACATTTTAGAATGGATTGAATTCAGAGCGTGGCTCAGTGGGGTTATGGGGGTAATCTATAAAGTTTGTAGACATAACACAGCGCTGGGTGACTTGCCCAAAAGTCTTTTTCATTTTTTATTTATGAACATATATCAGGCTGTGTCAGAATGCTATTAATTTTTTAATCAGAAATAACATTAATAAAGCATATGTTATGTAATGTTTTATTTGATTTTGGTCATTGTTATTGTCATTTTATCTTATAGTGACATTTGTTGGTGTTAATTTTAAAATGATAGTATTCAGATTATTATATTTGTCAGGTCCATCAGTTGCTCTGGTTGGTGAAAGTGCACCACTTCCAGCCCTAACATTACACAGTAAAGCAGAGAGTGTTGCTTCAGTCACTTCCCAGTGTAGCTTCAGCAGCACCATTGTTCATGTGGGAGACAAGAAACCCCCTGAGTCAGGTGAGAATCTAAGGGTCAGCGTGGCGTCATTGTTTAATTTATTTGCACCATTGTTGGTGTTGTCTATGAAAGTAGTACTTACAATAAAACTTTTGTTTATGATTGTGTGTAAGTTTTATCTCCAAATTCTTGCCTTTCTAAATTAAATGCCTACCTTTCTCTCTCTTTATCACTCAGACATTGTAATGGAAGAAGCTCCTATGACACCTGTCCCTGCTCCTCCTGTTCTTCCGCCCCCTGCCCCACCAACCATCGCAGCTACCCCATCTCTACCTCCACCCCCAACACCACCCAGTCCTGCACCTACAGCTGAGAGAGAGGCAAGCAGGAGAGGAGGAGTGGCAGGAGGTGGAGGTGGAAGGTTGGGGCTGACTAAGGAGGTGCTCTCCGCTCACACTCAGCAAGAGGAGCAGAACTTCTTGTGTAAATTTAGAGATTTAAGTCAGCTTCGAGTGTTTGACCCAGCTTCAACACTAAGGCGCCATACTCCCACACCGCTCACGAAAGGTAATGTTGAAAATTAAGCTGTATGCACACAAACATAAGACAGAATAAGTTACTATAAGTATTTGTCACAAAATCCAAATTGTTGATTATGAAAAAAAAATCACTTTTTATTGCATATCTCATCATTTATCTAAAAATGTACATGACAGTATAATGTTTTAGAATTATCCCGATAGTATAAGGAGCACTTGAACTTAGCAATTGTGTCTCTCTCTCTCCATTTTTTAGGTGTGCGTTGTTCACGCGATTACCCTGCAGTTGGTAGTAGTAGTCGAAGGCGTGGTAGAGGAGGCAAGAGATTGAAACATCAAGAAACTTCAGAACATGGGAGTTCTTTAGGCCTTTCAGGCCCTGCTAGAGGACTTTCTACTGGAGCTCCTGCACAAGACAGAGTCCCTCACCCCTCTTTCCCTCTGGGGCCTCCTACCACCTCTTCTTCCTGGCCTTCAGTGGGTTCACAAAATAGCCTACCTTCTGTACCCTACCCACCTGGCATGTTACCCCTTTACCCCCTTTACCCCCCCCTCTCTCAGCCTGTCACAGACCCCTCCATGCAATCTGGCCTTCGCTTCCCCATTCAGAGTCCTCAGATGGCACCTCCCATAGTCCCCCCCATGATGGCACTGGTACTGCCTAACTATATGTTTCCACAAATGGGCACTTCTATAGCCCAGCCTGTCTCAACATCTGTGCCCCAGCCTTTCTACAACCCAAATCTGGCTTTTGCCTATCCATCAGCCAGCATTGCCCCTCCAGCAGCCCCCCAAGCTGTCATCCCACCCCCAGCAAACCCGTCCCGATGCAGTACTCCCCAATCTTGCAGCCAAAGAGAAGGAGGGGCTGAAAGAGAGGGAGCAGACTCCCCCCTCTTTCATTCCAGATGTTCCTCTCCACTCAACTTGCTGCAGCTAGAGGAGTCACCCACCAATCGTTTAGAAGCAGTGTCAGCACTGGCCTCAGGGCAACAGGCCATGCCTCCTGGTCCTCCAACAGGTGCTGGGACACAAGCCTCAGCCAATCAGAAAAGCTCAGCAGGGGATTCCAAAGAGAATGAAAATGTAAGAAAAATCAAACACATGCATTAAAAGTAAATAATATTTGAAACATATTTTTGCTTTGTGTATTATCAAAATGAATAGAAGACACAATCCATTCCTGTTACAGTGAATTATCACTATAATCATCAAGCTGTTTGAAAGGGATTTAACCTCTAGAGTAATGAAAGTAATGTAATGAATTCATGTAGTTATTTAATTAATTCTACAAACAAATCATGGAAAAAAAACTGAAGACACTGAAATTCTTCTCTTAAGCAAAGTGGTAGAATCAGTATTTGTTTTCATTGCTCTTTCGTTGTTACCTGCTCTCTCCTCAGGGAGAAGCCAATGAGTCAAACCAGGATGCTATGTCCACCTCCAGCGACCTGCTGGACCTCCTGTTGCAGGAGGATTCTCGTTCGGGTACTGGCTCAGCTGCCTCTGGGTCCGGGTCCTCTGGCACAGGGTCCTCAGGCTCTGGTTCATCTGGATCTGGTTCAAATGGTTGCAGCTCATCTGGGAGTGGAACCAGTGAGTCCTACACTAGTTTATGAAAATGATTGTGGCACTAGTGTTTGTGCATTGTTGCATTTCTTTGTTTGCCGAGTAATTAACACAAGAACAAATGTTCCTGTTTTTTTCCTGTAAAGGAAGTAGCCAGAGCAGCCACACCAGCAAGTACTTTGGCAGCATAGACTCATCAGAGAATGATCATTCCCGAAAGCAGACAGCAGGGGGCAATGGAGAGGCAGAGTTCATCAAGTGTGTTCTGCAGGACCCTATATGGTTGCTCATGGCCGATACAGACGAGAAGATCATGATGACCTATCAGTTGCCCATCAGGTTGGAAATTTGAAAAAATAAATAAATAAATAAATTTTAAAAATCATACATTACACAGCAATTCTTTAAAAAAATAAACATTCTACACTTACACAGAGAAATCAACTCTCTCTGTAAAATGTAATTCACGTCATGGAGACCCAGAGTCCAGAGCAGTGTGTTAGAGACCTGTTCTCACAGCATTGAACTAGAGGTGGTCTGGAGATGTTTAAAGACTTATTTGTGTCTGTGTGTGACAGAGACCAAGAGACCGTACTGCGTGAGGATCGCATCGCTTTGAGAGCCATGCAGAAGCATCAGCCCCGTTTTACTGATAACCAGAAGCGGGAGTTAAGTCAGGTGCACCCCTGGATCCGGACAGGGCGCCTGCCACGCGCCATTAACATATCTGTGAGTTCTTGCTGTATAATGTTCTACCAGTCATAAAGCATAGAAATAAGAGTTCTGGAATTGGCATTGCAGTCTCATCTGAGAAAATGTCAGTACTTTAGGGATGTCCCAAAAAGTGTTTGTTTTTTTGTCTCAGTCTTGATTTTTTTTTTATATATTGAGATATTATGGTTGAGTTAATTGATATATAGTGGCACAGTGCACACTTTCAAGTTTAAAAGCAATCAAAAAAGTTATCAAAACCGATCCTGTTCAGGTAATGTCCTGCTGACATTACAATCAGCTGTCAGACTGATTTCTTTTTCCATTTGAGAAAAGCTTTACTCATTTGACCATTTCTGAAAACATGCCTCACAGCCATGAGTGAAGCATCTGATTCATTGTAACATTAAGGACATTAGCAAAAAAAATACTGTACAATTAAATCCCACATCAAATCAATAGAATTTTCTAAGACTTCCTCTAAAGTGTTTGGAACATGTTTTAGACATCTGAACTATTTATTATTTTTATTTACTATTTATTATTTTATAATCTACATTAACTCATTTAGTTCAACTCATAATGCTTTTATCCAAAGCAACTCAGTTACAACAAAGTGTGAGACTGAGTATTAAATACTAAACAATTTAGCTGAACTGGGAAAGTGGGAAGTGTGAGTTGGGCATGTTAGAGGTAATATAGAGGAGGTATTCTTAGAAGAGATATGTCTCCCAGAGCTTCTTGAAGGAAGAATGGGACACTGCTGCTTTGATAATATTTGGTAGCCTGTTCCACCATCAGGGTAACAAGACTGAAAACCTTGTGTGTAGGATGACATTTCCAGATCACATTTCTTGGAGGAACATAGTGAGAACTTCCTGTATGATCATGCCATGGACATCAGGAAGTAATGGAGTGAAATGAACCCAATTTTGTAGTTCAAACACCGGACACACTGCAGTGTTCTGGACCACCTGAAAGCTTTCACATTGCATGCTATGAGATGCAGCCTGTTCTTTAAGCTGTAAAGTGCATAAGTTGTAGACCTAAAAATAGACGCAACATGGTCAGAAAAGAACAACTGGCCATCATGACATCTCTGAGTCTCAACATTGTCTGAGGAACATACTGATGAGGCAGTTTTTCTATTGACATTATGACGGTTAGACTGAGTGGCTGTAGATCATTCTTAAAGAGAAAGATGCTCCTTTGTCTGTGTGGAGAGAACAGCTAAGATAAAAGCTGATAAAAAGAAGGCTAATCTGGCTTGACTGACCGGTGTAGGTGGGTCTTCTCTACACAGTGATATCAAAAGCCATGCAAATGGATAGCCGAACCAAATGAGGTGGTGTATGTTGCAAAGAGGAGGGGTTCTAGCGCCATGCCTCGGGTTGCCATGCTGAAGAGAACCTGATTTTAAAAAGCTATAACCCTGAGAAGCATCGCAAGGCTGTCAGAGTAACATTTAACCTTTATTATTTAGAGCACACTATTGGTGGACTAATATGTCTGCATGATCGGCAATTTTCTTGTTTGTCTCTTTTCCTCCAGGCCTGTGTGGGCTGCAAGTCTCCTCCTTCAGTGCCACCTGCCACCCCCTTCGATGTGGAGCTCCATGAGATGGAGCTGTGCAGTGTGCTTGAGGTGACAGAAGAGGGCATCACCGTTGATAAACACATCCAGCCAGACACTGCCATGGAAGAGGGAGAGGCAGAGGGAGATGGAGAGGCAGGAATGTGGAGAGTGGAAGATGAAGAGGAGAAGCAAAATGCTGTCATGACGACACAGGCCAGTGACCAGGAAATGACAGCTGAGGAACAGGAAACAACTTTACAAATGGAGGAGGACAAAGGGTATAATGTGACTGATATGAGCCACTGACCTGATTTTGTAAGCCATGGTTTGGCGGTAAAACTGGTTTCAGAATAATTGCTGATGTTGTCAGCAGATGCTGCACACTTAAATCCATGACACTATTCAGACTCATATTCAAGCGCCATGGTTTGCAGTCTGAGATGTATAGTGTGTTTTTAAACAAGGACAAAAGCCTTCAGGCCAAGCCTATTGACCTTTAGACCACAACCTAGGGGGTAAAAAAAAAAAAAAAAAAGAAAAGCACTAAATCACTACAGTATGTTTTGAGTGTTACCGATGACGCTGTGGAGCATAGCTTTATGTGATTGTGTCCTGTGCTCTTAAATGACAGTGAAATTTTATTTGTTTTGTACAAATAAAGATCAATATTTATTTGTGTAGCGAATGCAAATCAGTAGTTATTAAAGCCAAATATGGCTGACAGACAATGAATGTGAAACAAAGGCCAATTTATTGTAAAAAAAAAAAAAAAAAAAAAAAATACTGTGACATCACTGCTTTGCACACCGTCACAGGTCATTTACTCAAAATGACCTTCTGACTTTTTGGACGATTTGTTCTAATAAGAAGGGTGATCAGCTCAAGACCCTGTTATGATGTTATTTTCTGCTTGAGGATACACAACACTATTTTGTAAAGTAGCCTCACTCTGACCAGCCTAGTTTGAGCTAGTTTGAAAATTATTCAGTTCAGTCAACACATACATGTAGTATTGCTTAGCAGATGCGCAGAAATGAAGTCTTGTGCATTCTCATGCGTTCGGGTCAGTGTCACTGCCTTTGCAGAAGTGAGCTGCGGTTTTACTCGTGCATTTCGACCAAAATTATTCAAAGAAATCCACTGGTTTATTTCATTTTTCGAAGTTTGTGAATAGTTTTTTTTATACATCATTGGTGTCCACTCTGTCCAAGGGTTATATGTGTTTTCTGTGTTAACTATTTAATCCACAAGTGGGTTGCTTATAACATGCTTATGGCAGCAGGAGAGCATTTCTCAGAGAGCTGGTTAAGAATGATGGGGCAAAAACTGCTTCTCTTAATTCAGTCTCTCAGCCAGCTCTGATTTTCACCTCCTTTTACGTCTCCACATTCATGCTAACAGTGAAAATCCTAAAATGCCGTGTGCAGCGGCATCCTCTGTGAAGGAAAAGAACCAGAGATGATGGCCAGTAAAACCAAGAAGGCCTCAAAAACAGACAGTGTGTTGCCTGTGTGGTCCCTTTTTCACTGTAGTGGCTTGCTTTCGTTATGAGCTTGGCAATCGGAGAAGAAAATGATAGGCTTAGAAAGCAGCAGTTGACTCTGAAAAGATTGCTTAGGACCGGTGAGACTCTTTCTCAGACATCTTTCTTTTCTCTTCTTGTTGCTATCTTCTGTTCATAATCATTTATGCAGCTTCAGTGGTCCTGAGCAGTTTGTACTTTTTTTTTTTTTTTTGTATAAAAACAAGAAAATAAAGTCTAATTTTGTTCACACTTTCTGCGCCCATTCACGTTTTCCTCACACCAAAACAGAGGTTGTGTTGATGGTTCTTCAGTGTGTTATATAATACACTGAATTATCCATTGCAGGCTTTAGAAGCAGAAAGAGGAAGTGAAATGTGTTGTTTTTTTGTTGTTCTAAACCTCTTTCTCATCTGAAGACAAGAATGCGCAGTGAGCTTTAAAAAGCCCTGACGTGGCCACATGGTGGTTTCATTGGCACAAACACTGGCACAAGCAAACACACACACACACACACACACATACGTACATACATACATACATACATAGTGTTTCATTCGAGTATAACGTGCAACCACAGACAATTATTACAGAGTAGGATGGGGGTCATAAAGACAGATTTAATTACATGGTTTGTGGTGCCAGCTGCCTTGCTTTGTGCTCTTCCACTCAGCGCCAGCTTCAGAGTGAACGCTGGACTAAGCCACTATATGAGCACAGCATCTTTACAAAGGGTTTTTAACATATCATAGGTTCTTCTCTTAAAAATATATTTTATTTTGTCTGGGAGACAGTCTACCTGGAGCAAATTGGGGTTGAGGGTTTTGCTCAGGAACCCAATGGTGGTAGTGCTGGAGGAGGAATTCGAACTTGCGACCTTTTGGTCCACAGGAGAAACCTACCACTAGCCCGCTCACTGCCGCAACCGTTTTCCATAATAGCCGTGACAGGATAATGCTCCTTGCCACACTGCAAAAAGTGTTTAGGAACGGTTTGAAGGTGTGACTTCCAAGATCCCCAGATCTTAATCCAGAAAGAGATGATTCATAATAAAAAAAGCCGCATAAAATAAAGCATCAATTGTGAGGCCAATTAAAATGTATTTACACTGTAAAATTCTTCCTTATAAAAAACTGATGTGGGTGCAGAGTGGCTGTATTCACAGTGTGTGTGTGTGTGAGAGAAAGAGAGAGAGAGAGCACACAAGCAGGGCAGGCAGCCAATAGGAAAAGAGTTAAGAACTCACTCCTGATGTGTGTGAACTTTCACTCCCACATACAAACACCAGTATTCATGACCGCTGGGTCCTTGACCATTTTTTCAAACATTCAGAGAGGAAAACACAAACACAAGGCTTCCAAACAGTTCTCCCCACTGAGAACAGACATACACAACACAACAGACACAATAAACAGCCTTGGATTAGATGCATTTTCATGTCATAGTTTTTTTTTTCTTCTCTACCCCTGCAATCAAGTACCATGTGGAAGACATTCTTACTCTTCTACTCCTTTTTCCTCTCACTCTTCACTTTCTCTCACCCTCTCACTTGCTTTCCTCTTCTCAGTCCCCCTTTCACGCCCTCTCCTCCCCTCCACATCACTGAAGTCTCCTCCTCTCCTCCGTTCTCTCCTTCTACACTAGTCTGTTCCTCTCTGAATGGAAGGATGAAGGGTAATGTGTGTGTGTGGTGTGTGAGCCTGCTGTTTTTGGGGTCGAGATGGGTGCACGGACAAAGCCAGACCAACTTCACCAGGTAAAGGAGTGTGTGTGTGTGTGTGTGTGTGTGTGTGGGAAAGTTTGAATCTTCTGCTTCATCTAAACTGCCAAAAAAAACATGACACTTGAGAAGTCTTTTGTATTATCTGGAGGTTCCTTAAACTAAAATAAAAGGTTCTATAAGCTCACATGCACCAAAAAATGGTTCTTCAGAGAAGCAACTGCGGTTCTTCAGTGACCTCTTTCCAAAGAAGCCTGTTTTGGCGGCTTTGTTCTTTAAAAGTGAAGCCTGCATTTTCTTGTGGGTTAAAAATAAAGGCACAAAAAAAGAGTTCTTTGAAACGATACATTAGGAGGACTATTTGTGTAAATGGGTGGCGTGTTTTATGCCAATTATCCAAGAATTGGGCACTTTTTGGGCACAAATGTTTCTAATTAAAAAGATATTATTACATCTACACTTGGAACTTTAATGTTTTTGGTATTCTTTATTTTTTAATGCACTATTTATTTTTACTTCCTGAATATGTCATTGTTTATTATTAATTACGATATTGTGTAAAGTAAAGTAGAAAATGTGGCATGTGCAGAAGTTTGCGCCCCTTCAGGGATTACTTAAGATGAATCACATCCCTTGCAGGCATCTTGATTTCTACTTTTCTTTGTGAAACATTTCTAGTTTAGCAATGTTTGTACATTGTTTGCATATTAAAAGCTGAATGACACACAATCACAATATTATTGAAGGTGCTGGCCAGTAAAGGTCATTCATTTTTTGTTTTTGGAGGTAATTCATGGTTGATGCAAATGTTTTACAACATTGTCTTGAACTCCAACATCTTTAACTATTTATTTTTGTTTGTTTGTTAGTTTCTTTTTTGCAGTCTTTCAGCGTTGAGTGTGGGTTTGAAAGGTCACATCAAGTTCTAAGAACTCTACAAAATAAAATGATAACAACAGTTAGAATAAGAAAACAACCATTAGTTGATCAACAGAACTCAACCTTTTGCACAAGCCAAGAACTCCTTTTTTCCCTCCTGACTACCTTTTGTTCATCAGATGACAGATCAGAATGCTTGCATTGTTGATGCCTAAGGCTAATTCAGCTGTAATTCACATTAATTAAAACATTTCATTTAGTTACTTGAACGTTTCTCTCATTCACAGTAACAGAAATAAAAGCTGAACATGAATTTTGAACTTCTGCAATACAGTTTATATAGATTTAGGTAGACAGTCGATAACAGGAATAATTAAAAATCTGACTGATGGTCATCACTTAATCTTGCTCCACCTTTAGATGCACTTGCAAGCCCCCCTTTAGGAAATACTAAACTTCCTAAGCTGTTTAGAAATGAACAAATGAAGCCAAGCAGAACGCCTGTGGGTAAATTAGACTGTGCTCCAGACAAACCACCGCCTCCCAGTCTCAGACAGTGTCTCAGTCTGTTAAAGAGGAATGTGTGAAGACCTTAAAGACAGAGAGTGATAACAATACTGCTTCTGACTGATGTGTGTTTGATACACATGTGAAACTGGGTATTTCTGGTCATTATGTGCGTGTATAGGGGGTTAGAGCGTGAGAATTAATTCTCTGATGACTTTATGAGGCCTCTAATTGGGTGCTTGGTTGCTTTAAAGAGAGAGAGAGAGAGAGAGAGAGAGAGAGAGAGTGTGCTGTGCACATAAGCCTGCCTTCTAGGCTGTGATGCCAATACTGTTGCCACGTGCAGATTTTTCTGCAAGCTATGGCTTATATCTCTCTCTCTCTCTCTCTCTCTCTCTCTCTCTCTCTCTCTCTCTCTCTCTCTGGCTCTCTATATAACAACAACTCTTTCTTTCTCTCTCTCTCTCTCTCTCTCTTTCTCTTTCTCTCTCTCTCTTTTATATATTTTTTTCAGGCCTATTTTCCTGTGTGGGGGTCATTTAGTAACAGATTCAGGTTTTGTGGCTAGTGAAGATTTCCCCACTCACTACAAACCCAACTCCAAATGCACCTGGTACATCACTGTAAGTTTCTCTCTCTCTCTCTCTCTCTCTCTCTCTCTCTCTCTCTCTCTCTCTCTCTATCTTTATTTCTGTTTGCTGTGTAATTTCTGTATATATATAGCCAAGGGAGAAAATTAAGAAAATATATGAAGCTATCTATCTATCATCCATCTTTGTACTTAGCCTCCTATCTTTGTAGAGTATGAGGCTAAGTTTGTCCCAGTGCACACTGGGCAAAGATGAAAACCTGGACAGATTAGTCAATCACAGAACCCCCCCACGATGTTTACTGTTTCTTTGTATTTATTCTGGTTATAAAGTGTTTGCACTGGACAAAAGCTCAAGGTTTGTGACTGCCTTTTGCAGTCCTGATGATTTGCAGTGTCGCTTGTGCAAGCCAATCTCCCACACAAAGACACACCTCTCAGAGCTATAAAAGAATATTTAAAACTATGTTTTAATATAATTCCCTTAGAACCTCAGGAAAACCACCAACCAACAGCCTATCCATTTTTACATCTTTAAAAAACTGATTTTGTAAGATTGTTTGCATGTTTCTAAAGTAAGAACAAAAATGCCCTCCTATAATGCCACGAAGCAGAGCTGCAGCCACTGCTGAATTTAGGAGACCACAAACCTAAAACAGTTCAGTGACATCGCATTCTTGGGTTACCATGTTAAGTGAAGGTGAAAGTGATAATTGTGATTGTAAACACAAGATGCAATGTTTACAACAAAATGCTTCATGATCATTTCTTTTTCTTTTTGGTAATGTTCTTAGTGCAGGGGCAGTGAAGTTACCTCTAGACAAATCTACTGACTGGGATTCAAACCCACAACCTTCCAAACCTGGGGCCAATTTATTTATTAGTACTTTAATGTAGTCACTGAATTTGTTAAGAAAAAACATGTGTAGCTGTTAGCTTTCTGTGTTCCATTGCCCGAAAGAGAAGAGGTGGTGTAAAGGTGGTCCTCAGGTCTGGACCTAGACTGCCCTGCATGATGTAGTGTTCTCCATTCTGGCAACTTTTACACTCCATTTCAGGAAAGTTTGAAATTAAAGATTAGACTATTAGTTACATGGGGTGTGTTTGAGCAGACAACTCTACTAGCACGTGTGGAAGGAGTTTTGCTGAGTCCTAGATCAGAGAACAACTGGCACATTTTCTAAAATAGAAATAATCACTTGTATCTGCTATATCAGAGGTTTTAGACACTTTCTGCTGATGATAAAATCACTGCTTCTTATGTGCATTTGTTTTAGTTCTTCAGGATGAAGTTCTCCCCTTAGTTATTAATTGTGAGGGTTGAAACAGCTCAGCACCATATCTCAATATGTACAAAGGAACAGATGAAGAATCTGTCTACCATTATGGGTTATTTTTGTTTTACTTCTCAGTGGTAGCTCTCAGTAATATCTGCTTCTACAGGTCCCAGAAGGCCAAGTGGTCATGCTACAGTTCAGGATCTTTGATATGGAGGCTGACCCCACCTGCCTTCTTAGCTACATGTGGGCGTCTACTGTGGTCATTCATACCGTGCAAACTGGGGCGCTTCTGTGTGGGGACGTTTAGATGGAGCACTCATCTCCACATCCAACACCATGATGCTGGAGATGGTGTCAGACTCCAGCAGAGGAGGAAGAGGGTTCCTGTCCTTCTTCAGTGGAGGAAAGCTACATGTGGATGGTTGGAAATTCTGCTGACTGCTTTTTCATGTCTTCACTACTGCAGTTTGTGCTAAAGTTTCATTGCAATCTTTAAGGCTCGCAAAGCAGATTTCTCCTTCTTAAGACCAGCTTTACAGCATCAGTGAACCAAAAACTGTACATTACTATTACTCATAGCTGTCTCTCTCTCTCTCTCTCTCGCTCTCTCTCTCTCTCGCTCTCTCTCTCGCTCTCTCTCTCTCGCTCTCTCTCTCTCACTCCACTTCTTCTCTTTGCAACACTGTTGCTCTTTCATTATTTTTCTTACTGTTCTCCTTTTTCCTATTCTTGCTTTATTGATCTTCTTCTCACTCTTTCTCTATTTTCTTTCTCTTTCGGTTACCATTTTTTATCTCTCTCTCTCTTTTCCCTCTCTTTTCCTATTCACAAACTCTTTGGTATTTTCATTTCATTCTTCATTTCTTTTTGTCAACTCCATCTTCCTCAGCCTCTTTCTTCTTGTCATTCTCTACTCTCTCTCTCTCTCTCTCTCTCTCTCTCTCTCTCTCTCTCTCTCTCTCTCTCTCTCTCTGTAGAGAATCAGTTCTGTGGAGGCAGGCTGACGAAGCGCGA
The DNA here is from genome assembly GCA_017165825.1 of Hepsetus odoe. Taxonomy (NCBI): domain Eukaryota; kingdom Metazoa; phylum Chordata; class Actinopteri; order Characiformes; family Hepsetidae; genus Hepsetus; species Hepsetus odoe. The sequence goes on along the minus strand of CM029388.1, from coordinate 11,801,944 downwards.
GGGTTCGGTGAGGAACTCAAGATTGTGTTGCTCTGATTACCCAGCAGGCATCGGCTGCTCTTGGCACATCACCGTGGCAACCAATATGGTCAACATGCCGAGCCTCACTTCACACCTCCCTCTTTGCTCTTTCCTCATTTTTTCATTTTCACTGAAATTGATTGTAGCCTCTCTGTCGTTTTTCATTAGCCGTAGCATCAGATCTGATTGAACAAGAGAGCATTTAATTGGTTTATAGGTGTGTGACTGTGTCGGGTTGTACATATGTACATACGTGTATGTGTGTGCTTGTTGCCTGAGCCTGAGAGACCCTATTGAAAGAGTGTGTTTATGGAGAGAGAGAGAGAGTGTGCAAGAGAGTTGCATAAAAATTGCATGAAAGACTCTTTATGTCTCAAGCAACTACACATTTTCCATTCATTGCAACTCAAAGCTTTACATACATTTGGATAAGTAATGCAGCTATATGCAGCATGACTAACCTAGAACCAGGCCTGTGTGTGCATGTTTGTAAGTGTGTATTTAATCATTTTCCCAGGTGATTGAGGTGAAGTTTGAAAAGCTGGACATTGAGTCAGATATATACTGTCGCTATGATTACGTGGCACTCTTTAACGGTGGGGAGAAGGACGATTCTCGACGTATTGGCAAATTCTGTGGAGACACAGTGCCAGAGTGAGTCATTGATCATTGCTGTTGAAGTTTGGGATGTTTTTCCCCTTGTTTCCTGATTGCTGACCATTTCAAAACACACAACAAGTATTTCAGTGATGGATTACTTTAGTACTGTACATTCAATCCTATCCAAATGTCTGTATATCTGTACAGTCCTGTAAAAAGAACCTTTTTTTAATTATTTATCCATAACAAAACATACACTAAAGACCTCTGAAACCTAAAGTGTTGTGTGTGTGTGTGTGTGTGTTTTATTATCCGTATAAAATGTGTTCTATCCAAAAGTTATATTTATGTTAAATTCAATAGAAACAATGCACTACAATACACAGTAAAAGTCATTTTTAATTTTGCTCCTTGTGAAATATGCTGAAGAAAGAGTTAAAATTTTGTCATTGTCCTGCTCTTCATGTCAGTGTGGCAAAACCAGAGTTATCATTGGTAGATTATTATCATTATTTTTCTCTGCCACAGAGCAGTTGTGACCAATGGGAATGAGTTGTTGGTGCAGTTCGTATCTGACCTCAGTGTTACTGGCTCGGGCTTCATGGTGCACTACAAAGGCATCCTCCGTGGTTCCCGGAGCCCTACACCAGATGTGGACACCGTGCCTGGAGCGAGAGTTGACCCTCTGCCTGTCAGCCCCCAAGGACCTGCAAAGACCAGCGTCCAGCCTATAACCTAAACCCAAACATAATTAAACCTAAGTGACTTTTAAACCTCCTCTAGATCTCCAGCCAAAGCCTCCCCAGACCACTCCTCAAAGCCAGCAATGGGTCTACAAGCAAGCCTAGACCAGCAAGACCAACACCCAAGCCTAGACCCAGGCCTGCAGTTCGGGTTACGCCAAAACCTGCTGTAAAACCAGCACTGAAGCCTAAGGCAAAGCCAACACCAAAGCCTAAGGTTAAACCAACACCAAAGCCTAAGGTTAAACCAACACCAAAGCCTAAGGTTAAACCAACACCAAAGCCTAAGGTTAAGCCTCCAGCTAAACCAGTTTCTAAGCCAGCAAGGCCTACACCTGCACCTAAAGCCAAGCCTGGTGTGAAAACAACACCAAAAACAAAGACCGCCGACAACAAAAGTGAGTTTTTTTCCAAATATGTCTCACGTACCAGGAAACTTTCAATGAGTTCATAAGTGTGAGAAATTAAACAGAGAAAAAGACGAATGCAAAAAACAATCAGAATCAAAATCATAAACAAAAGTTAAGAGACACTTATATTTAATATTGCTTGACTCAAACAGTATTCATTGACAGTTAGAGGTCACAGGGCCAGAAATAAGTTCTGTAATGTTCTAGGATAATATTGAACATTCTGAGAAATGGAGGATTAGTACAAATCTAAACATAAATGTAAATACATGTAAAGGGGCAGCGATGGCCTAGCAGTTAGGGAGTTGGCCACAGGATCGGAAGATTGTGGGTTCAAACCCCTTACCAGTAGAGTTGCCCTGAGGTACCCCTTGAGCAAGGTACCGTCCCCATACTCTCCCTGGATGGCTCATAGCTGCCCCCCCTGCTGCACAGTGTTTTGCTGTATGGTTTAATTACAGAGGTCCAATTTCCTTGCCATTACTGTATGCGTGACCTACATAATAATAGATAGTCACTTTCACTTTAAATGCAGTAGCACAGAATTGTGCGAAAAAATATATATTAAATATAATGTAAAATAAAATGCTAAATTAAATATAGAAAATATATAATGCATACCTATCTTTTTAAAAGACTAAAATATAAATGATGAATAAATGAGAGGAATGATTATTCTTCTAGGTACTCCTTGAAGAGATGGGTGAACAGGGCCTGAGGAGGGATGTCCATGCATGTAATGAGTTCATCCATATTCTCTGTTCTCCACATTTCAGTGCGTGAGGATCCACAGTGTACAGCATACACCAAGAGGACAGACACTCTTCTGTCTTCTGCCCCTAGCACTTTGGTAATACTCCGATTCATGCAATGACTTTTGAGTATTACAGTCTCTGAATGCACACCACAACAGATAACCACCTTTGAATCTTCTAGTTAGATGTTCAGTGTTGCCCTTCATCTGAATGCAGATTTCCAGACACTGATGAATTCTATTTATATTCTGGCACAATGTGGTTTAAAATTGTCATGATGAATGAAACAAGACCATTGCACCAACTGTTTTGATTAAAATACTTTTGCATTAATATTTAATATTAATATTAGTAATAATAATATTTTTAATAATAATTTTGTTTACAATTTTCAGCCCTTTTATCATCCAATCATAGCATGTTTAAGATTTCTATAGATTAGATAAAGCCGTTATAAGTCCAGCGATTTAAATAAATGTGATCCTTTAGGAATCTTTCATTTATAGTGTCTGCCTGTGGAAATATGCCAGGAATTTATGTCAATCTTTTATTCCTCCATCTCCACAGGGCAGTGGTGGCCTAGTGTGGTTAGAGAGTGGCCCAGGATCGGAAGGTCATGGGTTTGAATCCCAGACCAGTAGGTTGCCCTGAGGTACCCTTCCCATCACTGCTCCCTCAGCGCTTTCAATAGCTGCCCACTGCATGTGTGTTTATGGGTAGAGGTACATTTGTCTCCTGTATTGCTTTGCCATATTTCCTGTGGCAAAGAATAGTCTATTTCAGATTATAATCACTTGTTAGCCACTTGTTAGCCACACAAGACTGTGAAAATTGATGAGACAAGGTGAAGTTCAACCAAACTGGGGTTGTATTTGAGCTAACTGCTTCATCTAAAGTGGCCTTAGTGAAAAAAAGGAACTCACTGAAGAACCAGGGAGGAGCAAGGTTGCTTAAATCTGAATCTGATGGATGTACTCTACTGGGGAGCAGCAGGGACACTCAGAGAAATGGAGGCATTTCATTTGCTATAGTATGCAGCTTTGATGGATAATCAGGTTGAAGTATGTGCATTTATACTTTATTTTCATTGGCTCCACCAAAATACAATCCTAATTCTCAAGACTCATGATCTTACCAGGTGAAAAAAGGATCTTTGTCTCAAGGACAGGGTTTATCTTTGGTCATTTTGACAAGAAATGCAAGAACTTCTTGCATTTACTAAAAAATCTCTTTCCATTTTAGTGCACGTTGTAGGGACATTTTAGTGTCATCCCTCTCCCACATTCTTTCCTCTTATTCTTTCCCAGTAGTGGCGGGTAAGATCACTTCGCTGACCCCACGCTCCGGCGGCAGCGTGGACGTGGACGTGTCCATTATCAAAGCCTATAAAACAGGCAACCGCGTGCAGAGGACCCATCGCATCAGTCACTCTCACTGCTCCTGCATAGTGCCAGCTCTGCGTGGGTACACTCTGATCACTTGGCCTTCAGCTGAAGAAGAAACTCAAGTCATTGAGCTGAATTCCTCAGAACACTACATATCAGTCATATCAGTCTAACTCTCGGATGTTACATTCTTTCAGGAATGAACTACGTGCTGATGGGTCAGGTGAATGAAGAGGGGCGTGGTGTCCTGAGTCCTACCAGTTTTGTCCTTCTCTTTAAGTCAGTACACAACAAGGCTCTGATCAATCTTGCTAAGAAACCATGCTGACCTCACCTCTGGTCCACCAGCCACTAGGTTGAAGCCAGTATTATTCATCTTAGTGTAGAATCAGATCACTAAAAGCTTTGTTTTGTATATTAACAAATATATCACCTCAGTATAAAGAGATTATCAGATCCTGGTGCTGCTACATCAGGCGAAAAATGAGTCTCACTTCACTTATTAATTCAAAAGGTATACAAGACTCAGTTACGACAGACATTTTCTGCATATTTCAAAGATGTGTATTCACAGTTTACTAAGACTAAACTGATTCAAATGAGACAAATGTCCTTTCATTTCCACTTACAAAGCAAAATGAATATGTCTTATTTCATTTTCAGACAGAACATCACCTCCCAAAATGGTTCTGTATAAAATACATCATTGTGTGCTTTCTTGCTCTCATCATCAAACATATAGTATTTTTATTTTTAAGTTATAAAACTTGTGATTAAAGGATCTTAACTACATTTTAGAGAATGCAGTCTCAGCAGTGATTATATATGACATACAGAGCTCAAATCATGCTTTAGGCTGGCAGCAGTTCATGATGCACACACACACACACACACACACACACACACACACACACACACACACACACACATATCATGCCAATTATGAACACCATGACCTGAAGTCAGTTTAACAAGTCAGGGCCCAGTCACAGGGTGTAGTAAGCTCGCAGGAATTTGGCTAAGCAATGTCTTCATCTGATGTAGAGCTGGAAAGTGCAGCTGAGCCAAACTTGGAATGGAGTCAAAACATTAAGTAATGGAAAATGAATAGCTTCGTCAGTAATCTTCACTCCGTCTCCTCCCCTCCCTCTCTGTCTCTCTCTCTTTCTGCTTTTCCCACACTCTGTATCTCTCTCTCTCTCTCTCTCTCTCTCTCTCTCTCTCTCTCTCTCTCTCTCTCTCTCTCTCTCTCTCCTCTGCTCTCTCTCTCTCTCTCTCTCTCTCTCTCTCTCTGTCTCTCTCTCTCTCTCTCTCTCTCTCTCTCTCTCTCTCTCTCTCTCTCTCTCTGTCTCTCTCTGCACTTTCCACTCTGTATTTACCATTCCATGATGGTTCCACTCTACTATAACATCTATTAGTGCTCAATTAGTGGGAAAAAGAAGAACAGAGTATATGTGCAAGTGAGAAAATGTGTGTGTGTGCATGTGATAGAATGAATGTGTGGTTGTATGTGCGAGACACACAGAGTATAAGAGTACCTGCATGTGTTTATCCATTTATGTATGAAAGAAGGAGGGAAAGGTGTGTGTCTATGGAGAAAAGTAAGAAAATGAGACAGGGGTTAGGTGTGTGTGCGTGTGTGTGTTCAGCCATAACACCTCTCTCAGCTGCTCATGTAACTCAGCAGAAACACACAGACACAGACACACACACTGTTCAAACACATGCCCACAGCATGCGCACACTCACACACACACACATTCTGATGCAAATCAATGCAAACAGGCACCTGCAAAGTGAAAACCTGAGGACACACATAACAACAGGATGCAGCTTACAATCTTATCTTTGCTTACATAATATCTGATAACATTTGCAATATTCACATTTACTTAATATAAAAAATAACAAAAAATAATTCATTTAAGATACACAAGCAGCGCACACAAACAGGAGAGACACTGTTGATCCAGCAAGTGTTCAATTTATTAATTCCTAGATATAATCTCTTAATACAGTGAAATAGAAACTCTATACATACAATTATATTAATTCTTAATCTAAAGTGAAATAACTCCCTATATCTCAGTCATACAGATAGAACTACCATGATCTACATATGTAAATCATAAATAAGACTTCAACTACATCAGTCATAGAGCATAGCGTGTCCAGTGAGTTCGGACCACAAACCTGTCTACTCGTTTAACCCTGAGAGCTACAACTCTTCCAGCTTAGTAGTTATGAAAATATTTCTGTCTTTAGACCTTATACCAAAGACATTGGTAAGTGACCATACAGACATCAATAAATGATCATTCTGGGCTTACCAGACTCTGGTGAACTGGTATCAACTCTATACACTATACAGAGTATTACTGACCGGAAAATAAACCTTTTCTTATGAAGGACAGTGTCCACATATTTTTGCTCCACCAAAGCACCAAAGGTTAAGTCGCTGAAAATGTCACAGAAGAAGATGACTGGTGTTGACCTGAGTATTTTAACAATTTGCTATATTTTACAGGTACAGCCAAACAGATGTATGTTTACATTTGCCCTTTCTTTACATAAGTTAAGAGAGAGGTCCCTGTTTCAATGATATCAGTACAAGGGCAATGACTTTGCTACAGCAACAACCTCCTTTTAACATGGCATTTTAGTCCAGATCCGGTTTCGTACGACCATATTAAATGCATGTGCTATGAAAGTAAATCTGGAGAGAGCAAAAAAACAGCCTGCGTAGGGAGATGCATCTTTTGGAAGAGTCTACAGACCGCTGTGCGTGGAGACTTATCACAATGCCTGCCACACACCCAGCATGGATCGGTAAGAATGATGCAGATTCAGCAGCTTAAACACGCCTTGCCATTGCCTCATAGTGCAAGCACGCATGACGGACAGCAAAAATCGAGCGACAATTTCATATTTCTATGGTTTGTGCAGTTTGGTTCTCTAGAGCACAACCATCAATAAGGCCAGTAATCCCTGGACTATGAGGGGATGGGATGGTGTCTGGAATAGAAAAGACAGTGATGTACTACAAATATACGTATAAAATTAGCACTGATGCTGTACAGCTATTCTAACGCCCCTACTTGCAAGACTGAGCAAGTGACAGCAAAGATAAAATGATGACATTCACGAGTCTGATTTAAATCAGACTAGCATGTAGTTTAATGGCCCAGAAGGTATGAGTTCAAAATTCAATTTTACAGCCATAACAGACTCAGGGTCTGTTTTCATACTGACCAGGCTTTTAAACTGTGCAAATGCATTCAGCAGTTGCCAGTAAGACTTCATGCTACATTGACATAAAGCTGTCAACAATTATAACATGGTAACATTTGTGAAAGTGACTATTTGCCATTGTGAACACGGCACAGTACTGGCAACATGACACGGTTATACGATGGACTTTCATTATAATGACAGCATGTGACATCTGTTATTACATGTGTATGGAAATGTTATTGTAGTAGGGCTATTTAAAGTGTCCCATCAATTTGTAAAACCATACTCCAACATACATCAGCTAATACAGCATTGCCGTGGGCTGGATTTTTCATTTATTTTCCATTTTAATTTTATTTCTTTTTACCATTGTGTTAATAAATGGAAGCATATATTTATATAATTTATACTGAAGTATATATACTGTTACTGATAGAAATGGGCAAGCTTGACAATGCTCAGTGACATGCTATCCAACTATCCACCAGATGGAAAAATATCATTTCATCAAACATGCATTTAGAAGAACAATAGTTTTAAGAATGCTGCTTCTGATGTTTTTCTCCTTTCCTCACACATGACTAAGGTAAGCATGATTGCCATGAAGATCTGATCTAGACCTGCACTCTTGCACAGATTCTCATAGAACACAGGCCTAAACAAGTCAGCACTGTAATCCTAACAACAAAAGCACTTAGTAGTCACAGTGGCATTTCTTACGCTATGTTATACCATCTACAGAAAGGTTCAAGTAGTATTCAGAACCAGCTGTTACAGGTAAGTGATAATTGGAAAGGAGCTAAATCTTTGCAAGTTTGGTATTAAATTATAACAGACCATCAGAAAAGAACCAGTAACATTAATGTTGGATTAATAATTAAACAACAAATGCTTCTAAATTGTTAAAATGCTTTAATACTGCCACTTCTGAACCCATCTAGTTGGTAGAGTGCAAATTAAGCTAAGCAGTGGCAAACCCTGCGAGATCATGTTGATATGTCTGTAAGCAATGTTATGGCTTCTTCTTCTCCATCAAACTTGTTTAAGGCCTGGATCTCCCATCGAATACAGTAACCAAACCCCAATTATAATCTATGCACTAATGGCACCAATCTAGAAGCCATGCATGATTTACAATGCAGTATCATTGTCTTGATGGTATCATGCTGAATCAGAAAGCTTATCATAATCAGCTTGATAACAACAGCTCAATGGCATAGTACAGATTTACATAATATCCAGCTCTCTGATGATTTTTGTGATTTATTTCCCATTTTTTCAATCTGACTGAATTTTGTTCTAAAAAATAGGTTGCAGTGTATTATTTATATGATAGAGTTTGTTATGTATGATATATATATATATATATATATATATATATATATATATATATATATATATATATATATATATAACTCCTCACACACACATACATATGTAGCCCTCAATCCTCCCCCTCCCATTTCCTCTATTCTAAGACCCTTGGTTGAAGCAATTTGAGCTTTGTGGCTCCCCTAACTTCATATTTAGGGCTCTCACAACCAGGAGGCCGGAAGTGAGTGTGCATGGTTGTGTGTGTGTATCTCAGAGAGAGATATACTGCCAGAGAAGTGAGAGAGGAACGCAACTTAAAGCCATAGCATGTTCCTGTCCCTGGGAAACTTAGAAAGCGTTTCGTGCAGTCCTGTGTTGGTGGAGCCTTGGGAAGAATTGGCAACGTTTCTCCAAATGCCTGCCAAACTAACATGCTTGCCCCAGGGTCAAGATGGCCAGGAACAGGTTGACTTAAGAACATTCAGTCAAACAAAAACTCTTTCAATAACTCTACAACAGGCAACAATTGCCTCCCTGTTTTAAAATGTTAGAGTAAATGGATAGTATAGTTTCCACATTTTAATTTTTCAGCTTGACTGCATTTAGCTATCCCAGATTTAAAAATTCATCTGCCCTTTGTGACTAAACATTAGCCACAATCACATAATTAATCAAGTAAAAGTACCTCTGTACTCTGTAGCTCTTCTTATTGTGCCTTCAGCAGTTTTGTTGAGAGCATAAATCTGGTAGCCTGCCAAACCAGACAATGACAGAGGCTATGACTTTGCAGCAGCATCATCCCCGTGGGTGGAGCAAGTAAGACCCAGGGGCTGAGAGAGCATTGAGACACTAAGACCAAGATGGATGAAACAACAAGGCCCGTGTCTCACCTTGATCATATGGAACTCATCAAGGATAGACAAGAAAGGTACAACGTATTGGAACCACTGATGGCTGTGGCCCAAATGTCAGAAGCTTGCCTGGTGACAGTGTTCTGGGATCTGCTAATGGCCAGAAACTGCTGACACCACCAACCAGAAGCAGTGGCGGTAGAAGAAGGCAGCCATTGTGGAGGACCGGTAAGGATCGGGCGTTGGAGAGGCGGGAGGGTACGGCGAAGGGCTGAGGAGGCGGTAGAAGACCGGCGTGGATGAGATGAAGAGGGCAGGGAGGAAGGAACAAGGGCGCACAGCGTAACGGTACTTCCTCCAGCTGCCTGAATGTTGCAACGGGTTGTCCTGAATCAGTGGCTATCAGGCAGGAGCAGGGGATGTACAAGGTCTCAAAGAATGGGCAGAAAAGTAGGTGAGAGGTTAAGGAAGAGGAAGAGGGGGACAAAGAGGGGGGCAGAGGGCCTTCTTCCCTCTCCATATGTGTCTCAGATGCATTCAGCATCCCGATCTTTGGTATCCCTGCTTGAGGGTGAATGTAATAATAATAAGCAGAGAAGAATAGCGGTGCCAAGTGGCTGATGGTTTCCATAATCCACAAAAAGCAAATCTCCCGGATGATCAGCGACATAGAGTTCAGATGTGCCATGCTGCTGGCCAGTAACAGGTACAAGACCCCGATGAAGTAGTTCCAGGCAGGGTAAAAGAAGGGGTCCCCGGGGGTGGGTGCCCCCTCCCACTCAAATATCTCCAGAAGTGAAGCGAAAATGGGTGGAAATGTGTCCAGAAGTTTCCCGTCTCATTGGTGGGCCGGAATGCAGAGACCAGGCACTGAAGGAGGTTGTAGTCAGGGAAGCGGTAGCCAGACAGGATGAAGTTTTCCGTCACCCTTGGTGGGACATCTGTGTGACGGAGAAGAGGTAGTGACCACATGATGGTGTCTCCTGGGACTGACTGGTAGACTTGCTCACTGCAGCAGCTCACAGGGGTTTGGTTGTTTGCTCTTGTCCTCTGACCTCATTTACCTTTACAGTCACTTCCATCTTATCAGGCTCCTCCACAATAATGACCCCTGGTCATCCAGATAAAAGATTGATTGTTTCAGTCCACAGGAGTTTGGCCCTGCTGGGCTGGAACAATCAAGCGAAAGCCCTGGCAAATTACAATCATAGTAAAACGAACTCACGTATCTGGATTAGGATATGGCGAAGTAAGTTAGGCCTTAATTAAGGTGGAAATCCTCCACAGCATGCACACATAAGGCCAAAATGTATTTTTTTTCTTAGTGAATCAAAGTCAGCTGCAGGTTCTGTGGCTCGTTAAAGCCTTCCGCGAAGGTATTTGCTCAGTGCAGATGGGTTCTTATCAGTGGCGGGTTCACCCCGTCCTGCCGAAAAGCGAGCCGGTGGCCCTGCTCGCCTCCGCGATGAAACCGATCCGGGGCTCTTGGACGATCTGTAACGAAGCCGGTGCGGGCTTGCGTGTGTGTGTGTGTGTGTGTGTGTATGTGTGTGTCGGGTTGCGCATCTCTTCACCGTGAGCCGGGTCTCAGGGGCAGCTGTCAGGCGCCGAGGCTCATCCTGGAGAGGAGAAGAAAAAGTGGGTCAGAGGAGAGCCGGTCCCGTGGATCCTGAACACAGACGATGGCGTAGAAAGACAGAGGGCATGTGAGACACTCAGCGATACAGCGTGTGTGTGTGTGTGTGTGTGTGTAGGTGTGTGTGTGTGCGTGTAGGTGTGTGTCGCTCACTCTGAATGCCCCAATGCACTGATGCTTTTTAGAGTCCTCTGTTCCTGTCCGATCTTCAGCCTGATCAGTGAGCAGGCCAGCGCTCGCTCTCTCTCTCTCTCTCTCTCTCTCTCTCTCTCTCTCTCTCTCCTCTCCTCTCACTCTCTCTCTCTCTCTCTCTCTCTCTCTCTCTCTCTCTCTCTCTCTCTCTCTCTCTCACTCTCCTCTCCTCTCCTCTCTCTCTCTCTCTCTCTCTCTCTCTCTCTCTCTCTCTCACTCTCTCTCCTCCTCTCTCTCTCTCTCTCTCTCTCGTCCTTGACGGGGGATCGCAGTGCTCGCTGGTGGAGACTGTCCACCCCCTCCCCTCTGAATGCACCGTCCTGCACACTAACCTATGTAGATCCACAGTCTCTCTCTCTCTCTCTCTCTCTCTCTCTCTCTCTCTCTCTCTCTCTCCTCCCAGCCTGACCGCTTTCCAGTGACGTTGAAAAGACAGAAATAGACGGGCTTTACTCGCCTGCAGCGCTGTGCTGCAAAGCTGAGCTCTTCTTTTATTTTTCACAATCTTAACACTGCAGTTATTACTGTTTGAAACTGTTAGTGATGCTGCTGCTCCGTGATATTATACATTAATAATATCCCATCGGGGAGACGCAATCGTGCGCCACCACACAGCGGACCAATGGAAACACGCGCTGAACGGAGTCCGTTTTATTTCCCACACAAGCACCGCTCTGCTGCACTACTATTGGCTGGTGGCGTCTGGTTTCCGACTCAGGATTGGACGGGCGACCGGTCTAACACACTTATGCAACCTTGTCCATTGCAGGTGGTGCTGCAGACATCGGGGTGATGGTCGCTTTGCCCTGTGGGTGAAGCCTGCAGGTCCCCCATCGGCCAGCTGTTCTGAATTCTGGCCAGACAAAGGAGCAGGAATCAGGCTGTAGTTTTAAAACTACACTTTGTTTAGAATTATAATATGATTTGATTTTGCCCAAGTAATAAAAAAAAAAGGTTGCTTTGAGAATTATATAATTGTCTATGCCCTGTTTTTGATTATTTAGGATGAGAAGGTCCTGGGTTTGAATCTAGACAGTACATTGACACTGTGGAAGCTTATCAGAGCTAACATCCAGTTCCTAATTACAGGGACAGTCCCTGGGTTATTTTGCTCAGGATGCCACCTTCGAACCTGTGACCTCTTGGTCCACAGGCAAAAATCCTACCCCTAGACCATCACCACAGACCAGTGGGTTGCCATGAGCAAGGTACCGTTCCCATCAGCATTTAGTTGCGTTTCCTTGTGTGCTGTGCTGTGTTTTCTTAATGAGAAGTAGTCACCTTCACTTGTGTGTTGGACTTATACGTCTGCCGAATGTCTGTTATCATTGCTACATTTGTCATCATGTTAGCTGTCAGCAGATTTTCTTAACACAAACTCAGCCAGTAAACAGTCTGGGAGCATATATTGTATGTGAGGTCATGTGCGCATATGGTAAACTGCAGGCGTAGCCCATCTGGCCTAAATGTGCTTTAGTAAAGATTAGTGAGTGGGGGTAGTAACAGACTTGGTTCATTACTCATCACAGATACCAAAATGCATTATTCTAGCAGAAAAACTGTATTTTAACTGAATTGCATTTTGTTACATAAGCCTATTTATAAGTGCAGGACAGCTGTTGGAGTTATTTGTGTGTGTGTCACTGTATATACATGTTTATTTGCGCTTTTGAGGCAAATCGCGAGCTGCTTGTTTCCTCTCTTTCTTGGTTGTCTTGGGAGGTGCAGGGGGTGGGCTCTGCTGTGCAGCAGTTGCTGTTTGATTGGCTGGTGCCTGTGAGCCAAGCTGTACACCTGCTTGTCCATTGGTCAAGGAATGGCGCTGCAGGCATGGGCCTTAAGAGGAGAAACATAGAAGAGGTGAAAAATGAATGCATTGGAGTACCTATAGATAAAAAGAACATATGTCAGAAGGGATAGAATGGGAGTAAGTTATATCCTAGTTATATTTATAAAATAAACAGTCTATATGTATTTTTTTCTATAGCCACACTGAAAAAAACTTAAACCCGGGTTTGGCTAATTCTAGGCTTTATAACCATAACTGAGGAATTTCTTGCAGCCCTCAAAAACACATAAACCTGTTTCTGTGTTTTCAACAAAACAAAGTGAAGTGAAACAGCTGCCAAAGGTTTAATATAATTGTTCAACTGAGACAAGTTACCCAAGAGTAAATAGTAGCTGATATATTCTAGATCGAGTTAACAGTCTGAACACACCACAGATTTTTATCTACCCTGCATGGTAGCAATTTGTCTCCGCCCTATAAAGTCGTAGAGGACAGCGAAAGGGGTTAATAATTGGGGGAGACAGATCGCCCCCTGTGGCAGAATTCATCACTTGCTGGGTGGACTCACAGCTCATCTCACTGAGCTCACAGGAAAATGGGCTGGAACTCGTAGCGACTAGAGGAAAACAAGAACCCTCCATTAGCCATGGACCTTAGTAAATAATCAATAAGTAACTGAACACTCAGCAGATACTAGAGATAGTGCGTGGTTGTGTGTTACCTGAAGCTGAGAGTGCTGGGCAGAAGTCATGGAGAGGGATCGCTGGTCTGAATCCTATGTGACACACACACACACACACACACACACACACAGACAACCACACACACACACACACACACACACACACACACACACACACACACACACAGACAACCACACAAGGTCACGTTGTGAATGATCTCTCATTGTATTGTATTGGTGCTGTGTTAGAAGTTTAGGCCCATTCAAAAAGATCATAAAGATGTGATTCATTTAATAAGCGTAGCAATCATGGGGAGAATCTTGTACTTCCTTCCCTCTATTGAAAACACTGATGCTGTGTTTGTTCAGCTTTACCTACAACAGAAACACAGAAGACCTTTCTCTCTCTCTCTCTCTCACACACAACACAACGCACACAAACAAACACACACACAGCTTCACATACCAATCACTAGGTCTGGTTTGGGGCCCTGGAGCATGTGGTACACCCTTTTATATGCTTTGATTCGGACACTCCTTTTGTCAGCCTTCTCCTCTGGACATATAGCAGGATTTAGCAGACATGCACCATCACTCTGGAGAGGAAGAGAGAGACACAGAGAGAGACTGTCACACACCTAGTTAGCTTTAAAACTTTTTGAATGCATAATGAATACTTAGAAACAGAACAAGCATAATGAAATTTCATTACATTGGTTTTGGAAGGTTCATTCCTAGACCTGTTAAATTTATTAAACTGTTCAATATATTCATGAATACAAGTACTAAAAAAACAACTGGAAGCAGTTCAAATGTTCTTGTCCCCTGAAGGCTAAACCTGGCTGTGAAAACAAGCAAATATTTAAGGCACAGTCTGCATTAGCTCATCTATGAAATAACTGCAATATTAGCCTTGTGTCACAATAATAATACATTGTGTTATTACTGGAAATGACCATTCAGATAATAATACATTATCTGAATATGGGCAGCGGTGGCCTAGTGGTTGGGAATTGTGGGTTCAAACCCCCTTACCAATAGGTTGCCTTAAGATGTAACGGAAAAAATTCACCCGGAGGCCTTTTCATAGCTGCCCTGCTACCTGATGTGTTTGTGCATGGGTTAAATGCAGAAGTCCAATTTCGTTGTGGTTCACTGTGTGCTGTGCTGTGTGTTCTCACAATGTCAAAATAGTCACTTTCACTTCATATGTTTATATACAGAAGAGCGAGGGAGAACCTATGTCTGTGTTGTATTTGTGACTGACTGCTTAAGTGAGGATACAAACCGTCTTCTGTAAAAAGAGCTGCTGTTCATCACACTCTTGTGGCAGCTCTTCTCCAACGAAAGAAAGTTCAAAAGTCACATGTGGAAGAAGCACAGACAGCTCCTATGATAAACCACAAAAAAACAACCCAATCAGCCAAACAACTGCGCTTCTTTTCACTTCTCTTGCACTTCAAGTCTCACTTCTCTTCAAGAAAGAGGCCAAAAGCCAAAACTGGCAAAAGCAAGAATTTAAATGACACGCAGAACTGGCTGTCCGTTAAGGGAAAGAGGAAGATGTCTGTGTCTCACCCACAAGCTTAAGAGCGTGTGAAACTCTCGGTAGGACTCGATGATGTGGATCTTCAATGACTGCTTCTTCAGGATATTCAGCTCAGGAACTAAAGGATACGAGGTCACTTTAGAGAAACGTTCAAATGTTCATATCGTGACAATGAAGTCACAGGGCACGACACATGTTTTATTAAAAACATTTACAACAAACATTCACACCTATTTGGTTTACATGATGAAATTGCTATCCACATGTTGACAAAGCACATTAAATGTTTTAAAGTTGGGCAGCAGGTTCCCCAAAATGTGTATGTATTATCTGAATATTTTAACATTTCATCTTTTGGGACATTCCTGCATTCTGTGAAGATCAAAATAACATTCTAAGCTGTTCTGAAAGTTCCTAGATATGACATTCAATGAATCCTCATTCACATAACCAAGAAAGGAACTTTTTCAAAAATGTGTTTGCTGATAAACTTTAAAAAGTCTCCTTCTCTTACAGTGGTTATTTGTTTAATCAGTTTTTTTTCTAAACCAAGTCCCAACATTAGAATGTTGTTGGCTGCTGCCTCGGGCCTGAAATACAAATGTATGAAATACAATTCAGGCTTAAACACATGCACACACACACACACACACACACATTTACTCACAGTCTCGTGGCACCAGAGAGGTTATGATGTAGTATATAGATAATGCAGAACTGAGCAGAGGTGCCACAGGTGATGAGAGATTCAGACCCCTCCAACCAAAATACTCACTCCAGGACACTAAGAAGAAAGTATGTTTCAAAATTCACATTAATTCTCTATCTAATCTAATCTTTAATTTCCTTTTAATTGATTCATTTAACTTGATCAAATTAGGACTGTGTAAATCTGCTACTGTGATTCTACCTAATGGGGAGCTGAGGGGAGGAAAATTGTGGGGTGTGTGATTCAGCAAGATGTTGGCTTCCTCTTTCAGATGGCCATAGGGTTCCATATGACCTTGGAAAAAGATGCATTTTAATAAACACACACAAACAAACAGCAAATAATTTGTCATTCATCAGTTATGAGTTACATTTTTAAAATGTGCCCACCTGATATCCATTCGTCTTTGGGCTGTTGCATTCCTGAATGGAGATCAAAACGAGGGGAGCGCACAAGTAGGCTCCAGTGCAGCCAGTAGCCACTGTCCAGCTTATTCTTATAGAAGAAATGCTCTAACTCAAAGTCTTCTGCTGTTGTTTCTTGAAAAGAACAGAAAAAAGTCAGTTATTCCATATCATATCTTATACATATCCTTTCAATATTACTATTACAGTGTTTCATGGCACTTTTAATATTAAAATGATTTTGTGGTCTGGCATATAAACATAATGTTGGCAGATGGTAGTTTTTCACAATGAATAGAAGTGTGTGTGTGTGTGTGTGTGTGTGTGTGTGTGTGTGTGTGTGTAGCACCCCCTACCTTTAGCAAAAGTGAAGGGCAGGTCAGCTAGCTGGGCTTTGCGGTTCATAAAGACAGCCAGTTTCTCACAGCAGTGGTAGCGGCTGATGTCCAGTGAACACCGGTGGCGAGATGATGGAGGGCATTGCTCAGAACAGAACAAAACTGCCTTACAGCCCGAACTAGAGGGAAGAGAGGGAGCGAGAGAGAGAGAGAGAGAGAGAGAGAGAGAGAGCGCACATATACAAGGTGACAGGCAAATGTGCAAAAAAGAGAAACAGTAAAATAACAAAAAGGATTTTTGTACGTCAACAAACCAAATCTAAAAGAATCACATTCAAACTGAAACTCTGACCAAGATGAATGTAATTATTTGTACAATGCAAGTGCTTTTCTAGATGCAGTTGTGGAAAGAGTTATAGTTGCATATGTGAACAACTAACCTAGTACTAACATACAAAGCTATAATGGAAACACGTGCTTGTCCATACAGATCACCTGGCGTTGAGCAACTGGCTCTCTGCGGAAGGCCCAAACTTCAGCCTCCTGTTTCAACAAGTCCACACTAAACCGATGTATGACTGAGCCGCCTTCGCAGTGTTTCTGCTGCGTTCTCCTTCAGAACATCTTCAACATGCTACATTCCATTAGCCCACATACACCAACTTGATCATGTCTGGAATGTTGCCCCAGGCTTAAAACTTTGGCACACACCATTTTTCTCTCTTGATTTATCTACCTGTCACATTGTATGACTGTAGTCTTTTTAAAGCTTCTTATAATTTTATTTCCTTTATTAAGATCAAATGAAACAGCAGAGTTTAATTTCTACAGCAACAGACAGGGCTTGCTTCCATGCATCTGCAAGCACCTTTCGTTTCTTCTTTTCCTGAATAAACCTATCCCTCTCTCTCCCGCTTCACCTTACCATGGTTTCAGTCGGCTGGGGAAAGAGTGTTTCTTACAAGCGTGACAGTAGTATGAGGGCCTTGAATGCTGAATGCTTCGATGCATGGCGTCCCTGTCTCCCTGCCTACATCAATGGGCACCCAGCCACCTACAGCCTCTGGCCTCAGCACCACCTTCTGAAAGGACAGATTCTTCTCTCTCTTTTTCAATAAACTAGCAATGAAAGCATGGTTTAGAGAAAGAAGAGAGAAAGAGAAAGGGATTAGTTTCAATCAAGTACAACATAAAACTTGTTTCTGACATTCTGTGACTTTGGATGAGTGACAATCCTTACATTGATGGGGCAGCGATGGCCTAGTGCTGAGGGAGTAGGTCCCAGAATTTGAAGGTTGTGGGTTTGATTCCCAGACCATCAGGTTGCCTTGAGGTATCGTTGAGCAAGGTGCCGTAGCATTCTGCTCCCTGGGCACTTTAAATAGCTGGCCCCTGCTGTATGGAGTTGAATTTCACTGTAGTTCATTGTGCTCTGTGTCTTGTGTCACAATAATAAAATCGTCTTTAGCAGCTAATCAATGACCTCCCTATCTCGTGTGCAGCGGTGGCCTAGTGGTTTAGGGAGTTGGGCACAGGATCGGAGATTGTGAGTTCAAACCCCTTACCAGTAGGTTGCCCTGAGGTACCCTTGAGCAAGGTACCATCCCGTCACTGCTCCCTAGGTGCTTTCAATAGCTGCCCTGCTGGTGTTTGACCATGGGTTAAATGCAGAGTCCAATTTCATTGTGGTTCTTGTGTGTTGTGTGGCCGCTGTGACAAGGAGTTATCACGTTTACTTTTCACTTTCATAATGTGTACACATTTCACTACACCTTAGCCATATTCATTATGTTGGAAAAGAATGCACATAATTAAGGAGGCCTCACATGTTTCCTGTGTACTGTAGCTCTCACCTATGCAGCTATAGGTGCTCTTGGGAGTCTTTGGGCAGTCTTGGTAACCCTCACTCAGTGACATGCCTCGTGGCCAGTGAACAAACTTAGCATCCTCTGTGCTGTGGCGTGCACCCTCACCATCACACGCCAGCTAACGTCCTCATCACCCAGGAGACTAGTCCTTCGCCTTAAAATATCAAAGCCAAGTGGCGAACTTGGAGGAGTCCGTCCTTGCTTAGCACCTCTCTCATCATTAAACACTAGAGGGCCAGACAGAGACGATGTCATCAAATAATAAATCAATACATCTGTCTGGGCCTGAGCAAATAGGTCGATTATTTTAGGTAATGCATTGAGAGTGTGTGTGTTTGTGTGTGTGTGTGTGAGTGTGACCAGGCTATTTAAGCTCTCAGAGCCCCAGAATAAAAGTTTGATTTGATGATGAACAAACAAACATTCAATATTATAATATTTATTAGTTTTTATATCTCTATATATATATATAATATTTATATAATATATTATTTATTCATTATAAATATGAAAGAGGGAAATCTTTATCTTTAGTCTTTGGGCTTAAGTTACATTAACCCATATATTTTGGAGGAAAAAAGTGATTTAGATTTGTTTGATGTGAAATAAGTGATTCTCTGATGTTCACGATGGGTGAGCAGGAATTAGATGCCTCAAATCATATCAAAAACCTAGCGATATTTTAACAGAGAGCAATATGGATAAATTCTGCCTGATGTTTGAAATTGTAGATGAGTTTTTTTATATACATTGAAGACGAAGCTGACGTCTGGTTAAAACCGCTGCTTTGACGTCAGCTTTGTCACAGAGTTTGTCGACTAGTTCTGACCCCAGAAGACAGTCAGCAGCGGCACCTGCACACAGTTACATCTTTAATTGAAAACTGGAAGGGAGACAACCTTGAAATGCTGGTAGCGCATCAGGCAGGAAGTCATTAGTGAAAAGTCTTTTGTTTATTCTGGGCTGAAGTGGTAAAGATTGAAGCAGAGGACATTGATGATGATGATGATGATGATGACAATGATGATGATCTTGGGTATTATTGGTGGAAAAGTATTGATGAGTTTGATTTACATACATCTCAAAGGAGGGCAAAGGGTTTTGAAGTGCATTTAAAGTCCAGGTTGGGACGAGCACTTGGAGCTGCTCCACTGGACCACGACCTTCAGGCTGCGATCAGTAAAGTGGTTTTACGCTTTTCTATTTGACTTCTGACTTAGAAAAGGTTTAGAACTAGGCTCACACTTCTCCACGACAACAGGAGGCACAGCAAAATACTTATCACAAAGTTTTACATTTTTATTTAAATATGTATATTATTAGCATTGCAGTACTATATATATTCCTTATAAGCTCAGTCATTCATTTTGAACAGTAGTAATCTTACATATTTGCATTGTAGACATCATGACCTGGTTGCCTCAGTGTAAAGAAATCAAAGAACAAATTATTTACAATGAATTGTTTAAAGAATTTCCTTTAAGTTTAGGTGGAGTTCCTTGTATCCTTTGAGGTTAAGTCGAGGTTTCACTTCAACCAGATCTCATGATCAGCTGCCTGACTGAGAGAGGGAATGTGTGTGTTGACGTGATGACATGTTGTAATGTGTGTGTGTGCGTGTGTGTGTGTATAATTACACTCACTGAGCTCTGAAGGATCAGCTCTGAGTCGTGCTGCAGCAGCAGGGGGTGGTGTTGTGCAGTCCAGCAGGTGGAAGATCCAGGGAGAGCATGCGCGGTCCACTGGGAGCCACCACACAGCCTCATCTTTGGCGTCTATCTCGCACCACAGCGCGAGCTCGAACTCCCGGTGCCAGTCCGCCATCGCACGAGCGAACAGCAGTAACCGGTCAGTGTAGCCCCGGTCAAACTGCATCTACACACACACACACACACACACACACACACACACACACACACACACACACACAGTTAGCAATCAAATAATTTCATAAAACAACGTACAAAAATAACAATCACCTGTAACCCCTTTGCACTTTTAATATCGATAATAGATTATAAAGAGAGAGATTATATATATGTATATAACTAACATATCAAATTTAAATAAAACAATAAAATAATAAAATAATTCATTTTAAAATAAAATAAACATTATCACACTATCACATAATAGAGATGAATAAAAGAGAGACAGACAGACAGACAGACAGACAGATAGATAGATAGATATAGATAGATAGATAGACAGATGATAGATAGATAAATAGATGAATAGATAGATAGATAGTAGATGAATGAATGAATGAACGAATAGATAGATAGATAAAACCCCCAGTCTGGTTAGAACTGATTTACACACACTTTTATTATTTTTATTATTTGTATTTATTTTTCCTTCTTCCTGCAGTTTCTTATCAAATCAACACCTTATCTTCTAGTTTATATAACTATATTAAAAGGAAAACAAACTAAAATGATCATTATCATCATTATTATCATCATTATTATTATCATTATCATTATTATCATCATCATTATTATTATTGTCGTTATTATTATTATTATTTAGTATTATTACGTTATTATTATTGTTGTTGTTATTGTTATTGTTGTTGTTGTTATCATATTGTTGTTATTGTTGTTGTTATTATTAAACCTAGTGAAATACTTTGTGTCTAACTCAGTAAACCTCTCTCATTGCTCTCTGTCTTTAGTAGTGACTACAGGACTGCAGGAAGGGCGTTTAGGAATCATTCAGACACTTGGTCTTTTAAAACTGTAACTTTAAAGCTGGGCCACTAGTCTCAGCGTCACAATAATATCTTGTGAAATCTCTTCACCAAACCGGATGTTTCTCTTCGTGCTGAACTAACCCGTGCTCTTCTCCACCCCTCCTGAGAACATCACGCTCAGAGTGAAGACGGTTTTAGACCCTGAGTCTGTGCTCAGACTTTTAGTCCCGGGTTTAACCTTCCTTTGTGAGAGTTAAAACCAGCCCTCCTTCAGCAGCTGGGGAACAGTCTGATGTGCCTTGGCGGGCTGCCTCTCCTGTCCTCTCTCTCTCTCTCTCTCTATCTCTCTCATATGCCTCTCCTCTCCTCACACCTCTCCTCTCCTCTCTCTCTCCTCTCCTCTCCTCTCCTCTCCTCACCTCTCCTCTCCTCCACCTCTCCTCTCCTCTCCTCTCCTCCACCTCTCTCTCCTCTCCTCTCCTCACCCTCCTCCTCTCCTCACCTCTTCTCACCTCTTGTCACCCCTTGTCACCTCTCCTCACCTCTTCTCACCCCTTCTCACCTCTCCTCACCTCTTCTCACCTCTCTCCTCTCCTCACCTCTCCTCTCCTCACCTCTCCTCTCCTCTCCTCTCCCTCCACCTCTCCTCTCCTCTCCTCACCTCTCTCTCCTCACCTCTCCTCTCTCCTGCCTCTCCTCTCCTCTCCTCCCACCTCTCCTCTCCTCACCTCTCCTCCTCCTCTCCTCACCTCTCCTCTCCTCTCCCCTCTCCTCACCCCTCTCCTCTCCTCCTCTCCTCTCCTCCCCTCTCCTCCTCCTCACCTCTCCTCTCCTCTCCTCTCCTCCTCTCCTCTCCTCTATCTCTCCTCCTCTCCTCTCCTCCCACCTCTCCTCTCTCTCCTCTCACTCTCCTCTCCTCCCTCCTCCTCTCTCTCCTCTCCTCTCCTCTCCTCACCTCTCCTCTCCTCACTCTCTCCTCTCCTCTCCTCCTCTCCTCTCTCCACCTCTCCTCTCACTCTCCTCTCCTCCCCTCTCCTCTCCTCTCCTCTCCTCTCCTCTCCTCTCCTCTCCTCTACAAGTCAGCTTCCTCCGTCCGCTCTCAGTTCATCCGAAAATAAACCCCAGTTTATTCCAAAACACAGCGCGTGCCCTCACCCTGCTCCTGACGTCACACACACACACACACACACTCAAGCGCTTCTCGGGACGTAATTAATAAATTAATATTAATAAATAAATAAATAAATAAACATCATCATCATAGTTAGTAGTAGTAGATAGTAGTAGTATTGCTTAGTAATAGTAGTTGTAGTTGTATTATTATTGTGTGTGTGTGTGTATTATTATTAATAAAATAATAATAATAACAATGATAGTAATATTAATAATAATAAGAAGAATAATTAAATGATAATAAAAAACTTTAGATGTACTAGGGTGAACCAACTATAAAACATGGCTTTAAAAGAAAGAAAGAAAGAAAGAAAGGCATTAATAAATATTTAACTGAATAAATAAATACATGTAAAAACACAGCCCAGAGTAAAGTTAATGATCATTAAAGGAACATTAAATGAATCATTTTTATGATGAGGGTGGTGCAGTGGGTGGCGCCGTCCCGTCACAGTGTGAAGGTCCTGGGTTGGATTCCCAGGCGAGACGGTCTTGGTCCTTTCTGTGTGGAGTTTGTAAGTTCTCCCAGGGCTGTGTGGGTTTCCTCCAGGAGCTCTGGTTCTCTGTTCAAAGGCATGTGCTTGACTGCCCTGTGATGGACTGGCAAGATGTCCAAGGTGCTTTCTTGTCTTTTGATCTGTGAAAGCTGGGATAGACTCCAGCCTCACCCGTGACCCTGATTACCACAAGTAGTCCAAAGTGAGAGGTGAAAGATTGCTTCATTAATTTGCTGGTTGGTTGGTTGATGGATTGATTGATTGATTGATTGATTGATTGATTGATTGATTGATTGATTGATTGATTGATTGATTGATATGTCCTTTTTTAAGTAACTATTTAGTTTATACATTAATAATCAATTTGTTACATTTATTGTAGTAAGAAAACCTTTATTTTACTGGTCATTTTCATGCAAAATACATCTTGCTTTAGGCCAAACTTGAGCACATGTATGTAAAACAGGCCAGGCTCATTCTTTTAGTGCTGCTTTGAGGATTATGGTCAAGGCCGTGTCAAGAAGTCTTTGTGTACAAGGACTTAGGCCTGCCAGGTGCTGTCTGACAGCGCTCTGCAGCATGATGATCTTCCTCTTAGCACTGTCACATCTTTCCATCTGAGTGAGGAGTATCAGCAGCCGCTCCTTTTCTTCTTCCAGTCCTCTCTCTGTATCCTTCTCGTCCTCTGTTTCAGGAGGGATGTCGCAGGGTGCAGGAGGCCCTGCGATGTCATGCGAGCAGAGGAGGTAAAGGCGTTCTCTGGAGGAATAATCAGGGAGAAAATTGTATTAGAGACTACAGAGAGAGAGAGAAGAGAAGAAGAAGAAGAGAGAGAGAGAGAAGAGAAGACATTCTTAAGTTACACTGTTGTTCGCTTTAGGTTCCCAAGGCTGTAACCCTTGCTTTGACTGTAAACCAAATCAAAATGTAATTCCTAATGTTATTTTCAGTCATAATTACTCAGTTGCATTAGATTTAAATTCTTGATAAATCTACTTACTGATTTCTTTGGCAACAAATGATCCAACAAGGTATGGATCAAAAGGTTTAGGTCATACAGGCCATTATAAACGGTGCATAGAAGACAAGGGAGAGCACTGTTACCTGCTTTTGTGTGAATCACTGAAAGAGAGGAAACCTACACTAGCTGTAGCGCACTGATGCTAGGAGCCATTTTCATGTAATAAAATAATAATAAATGCTTGGTTTTATGAGGCGTGTGCATATAATCAGCTATTTTTTAATAATATACTATTGATTCTACTTTGCAACATTTAGTTCATTATATAACGACTACACAGAGGTGGCTGCAGGAAGCATGATAATATATGTCATATGAAATATGGAAAAGAAACTCACATTGATACTGAGTCTGACAAACACAGGGCTTCCCTCCAAGAAGCCAGGTGTCGGCCTCAGTCCACAACCACAGCCCCTGCACCTGCCATCTCTGACTCAGCCTGCCTTGGGACAGTGAGTGGTTTTAGTCCACCACACATCCACTGGGGCCATGGCCAATGCCACCTGTCCAGACAGTGACAGACTATTTCAGGTTCTTTACTAATAGTGACACAGGTTTTGGATGTCTGCTTGAAACTGCAAACACTAACAATACCATTACACACACCATTGTACCAAACCAAACACCAAACAATACCATTACACATGCACACACAATACCAGAGTTGGCTCATAACGATTGAGCTTGTCTCCAGTGCCTAACTGGCCATAGCGATTGCAGCCTTGCATAAAGATTCTTCCACAGTTATCCAGCAGGCAGAGGTGCATAAGGGCCAAGGCATTTCTACCTGCAAACCAGTAATGGCGTAAGTGTGGCTTTAACTTTGTGCCTGACAGACTCTGTAGTGCAAGGCATCTGCTGACAGTGACAAGATCACTGGCAGGGAAATAATAACGTGCTCTGAAGTCTTAAAGGAGGGTTAGATAGTCAGGTTAACATCTGTGTGAAGGACAAATACCTTGTAAGGTAATGATAATGGGACAACAGTTTGAACACCGTGAGGTTCATATCTTTACACTAACCTTAATAACAAAAGCGGTAGGTTCTGGAAAAGCGGACCTGGAAGTAGCAGACCATCGGCTAAAAGAAAACAAGAAAAAATGCAGCACATATAATTAATGTTAGAAGCATGGCATTCAATGTGAGGTAATGCAAAGAGAAAAAGAATTTATGTGTACTGCAGTTTTAGTGCGGAACATAAGAGTCTTATTATAACCTGTTGTACAGAAACCCCTCCATCGTTGCTATGCTAACATATTTACATTCTGACATTTAGCAGGCAGCTCTTATCCAGAGTGACTTCCATGTCCTGATTACAGGGACAGTCCCCCTGGAGCAGCTCAGGGTTAAGGGTCTTGCTCAGGGACCCAGTGGTGGTAGTGCCAGAGGTGGGATTCGAACCTGGGACCTCTTGAGCCATAGGCAAGTACCCTACCACTAGACCACCACCCACCATCACCACATATGAAAATAATTCAACTTAAACGTGTGCAGCATTGCTCATAAAGATTCTATTACCATACCAAAATGCAAAGGGAATTTGATGTTTCAACCTGGAAGATATCATTTGTTTCAACTGACTCATTGGTCATTTTGATGTGTCCTTTCTACATTCAGTTTTACCAAAAAATAGTTCCAGATGGTAAATTCAATTACCATTCACAATAAATCAAATGTTTCAGTTTCAGTGCAATTCATGTATAATTATCCATATAATTATAGCGCATACGTTGTATCTATCGAGCCCTTTGCTGTGCCGTTAATCATGGAAGGCTAGGCTTATTTGGACAGAGGTGGCTTCTTTTTGTAAAACCTTTACCAGAAAAGTGTTAAGAAGTGCTGAGTCTTACTTGCAATGTACAATATACTGGTAAGACTGGTATGAATCTCTTTGATTGGCAGATCTGTGTGGGTAATGCTCTTGAGACTCAGTTGCACAGTGTAGATGAGTGGAACATGGAGCTGGGCCTCATTTATACACATGGCATACACATTTCCAGTATCTGAAAGGCATTAGGATGGAAAATTGATCAACCAATCAATCAAGCAAAAAGTTACGAGTAAATAACTGATATTAGATTCACCAAACTCTAAAACTCTAAAATCTCATGAGGACATTCTATGACACTGTGGTAGCGTCGGCTGTTTTTTACGCTGTGGTCTGCTGAGTGTGGGAGGAGTGTCACAGTGAAGGACAGAGAAACTAAACAAACTGGTCAAGGGGCCCGCTCTGTCCTGGACTGCCAGCTCAAATTACATCGGTGGTACAGGGGAGAAAGGATGTTGTCCAAACTAACATCCATCATGGACAACACCTCCCACCCCTACTGCAGTTCATACGAGGCACTGAGCAGCTCGTTCAGCAGCAGACTCTTACACCTGCAGTGTAAGAAGGAGCTACATAGGTCATTCTAACTGGAGCAATAAGACTCTGACTCATCACTAACATTACATTGCTTGTTTATTATTATTATATATTATATATGTGTGTGTTGTATATTATTGTATATTTTATTATTACTGTATTGTATATTATATTATTATTATTTATTATTTATTATGATTATTACTACTACTACTTTTTATTACATTCATTATTATTACATTTATGATTTATTATTACATTTATATTCATATTTTTGCTATATTTATATTTTGCTACTTGTTATTTATATGTATAATTCATTCTAAACTTTTGAATTATTACCGTGTATATTACTCTTGTAGATATGTATATGTATATATATATATATAGATAGATATATATAGATAGATAATTTATTATTATTTATTTATAGCTCCTCTACTTTCTCCTGTACTTGTTTCCTTTCCTCTTTCTCTATATCTTTATATATTTTTTCTTTTTTTTCTTTTCTGTCTGTACACCTGTCTTTTTTTATAAGAGCCCTGTAACGCCCAAATTTCCCATTCATGGGATAATAAAAGATCACTCTACTCTCTACATATACAAGTATTTTATTTTATCAAAGTATAAAATTCTAAATATATTAACAGTATAAAAAGTATCTTTTCATCGATTACGTGGTACTAAGGAAAAACCCCATGGATGATACATCCAATGACAATGGTTTAAACGAAAAGTTTCTATTCTTCATTTGAATTTTTTCTTGACAGTTTTCTGATCTCACTTTTCTTAATTGCAGTTTGGAGACTGAACACCAAAGCCAGGCCAGCTTTAGAAATATTTCTCTTGCTTTTTAAGAGACAATTATCTTTGGTTTAAATCCATTTACATGCTCAGAGTACTGCATGGCTGTTCATTATAACTACAACAAGTCTGAAGATACATCATTTACATTTACATTTGCGTCATTTAGCAGATTCAGGGTTAAGGGTCTTGCTCAGGAACCCAATGATGGTAGTGTTAGAGGTGGGATTCGAACCTATGACCTCTTGATCCATAAATCTGTAGGCAAGCATCCTACCACTAGACTTCCAACACCCATCATAACTTATTATGCTTTGGAATTTTCCATACCTGACTTGAATCAAGGACTAATGAGACTAATATGCACTGACACCTCACAAAAAATATGCTATATTATTGAAGTTGGTCATATTTAAATTTCTTTCATGCAGTTGTTGTAGTATCTTCTTTTTAGTTGGAAATTCAACAGTTTATGCCATTCCAGCAAGTAACTTTTGGAGACATATGAATGAATATGAATAAAATCACAAAAATCATCACTTTTTATTCAGAAAATGGTGTTAAAAGATGGTCTGTTTACACAGGTCTCTTGAAAGGGTCTAAGTGATTGACCAGAGCAAATGTCACAGTCCACTGTGGACACTGGAACTGACCTGTCAGCAAGAGGAGAGAGCGATTGCTCTCAAGTCCACTCAGGCGGAGTTGGGTGAAGCTGAGAGAGACGTGGAAAGTCATATGAAACACCCTCTGGTGAGTGTCCCACTTGTACACCTCCACACAGTCACTAGGGGGATATGGAAAAGGTCCTGGGGGTCTCAGGCTCTCTGAGGAATTTCCATTTCCAGGGCTTACTAGCACATAGATAAACTGGCGGAATGACAAGTTATTGCGGGGGTCCACGGCAAACTAGGGCACAATGAAGAGAAAGTAAGGTCATGTAGAGTTGCACTGGGTACTATGTCTCATAGCAACTGCCTAATTATCACTGGGTATTTCAAAACAGGATATTGTTTGCGGGGCAGCGGTGGCCTAGCGGTTAGGGCGTTAGGCACATGATCGGAGGATCAGGGGTTCAAACCCCTTCCCAATAGGTTGCCCTGAGGTACCCTTGAGCAAGGTACCGTCCCCATCACTGCTCCCCGGGCGCTTTCAATAGCTGCCCACTGCTGCACGGGTTTGAGTGTGCATGGGTAAAATGCAGAGGTCCAATTTCGTTGTGGTTCATGTGTGCTGTGCCATGACCTCGCAATGACAAGGGTTGTCACTTTCACTTTTCACTTTCAATTGTAATGGAGTCAAGTGAAAGTGAGATGAAAGTGACTATATGCCATTGTAAATATACAGTACAGCACACACTGAACCAAAACAAATTGCATTTTCTGCATTTAACCCTTACATACGTGCAGCAGTGGGCAGCTATATCCAATGCCTGGGGAGCAGTGATGGGGATGGTACCTTGCTCAAGGGTACCTCAGGGCAACCTACTAGTCTAGTATTAGACTCTATGACCCAATTAGGGGGCGTAGTCTCTAATAACTAGGTCATTTCTGCCTCAGTTAAACCATTCTTAAAGCAGTTTACAGTGGACTGATGCTTTCTTACACAAGACACTGTGCTTGTATATTATTGTGATCCAATCACATTACTGTAACTGTCATGATTTGATCATTAACAAAATGTTTATTTTGAAAAAAAAAAAAGGAATCATGGTTAAAACATAGTTATACCTTAATCTTCAAGGATGCTGATTTTTTTGTCTGAACATATAACTGCATGAACACTTACATCTTTGGCATGGTAGCAAAGTACTGAATAGTGGCAGGGCCTCTTCCATGTTATAATTCCCCGGGGGGTAAACAGAACAAAGATGGTACCCTTGTAGTCCCAGAGGACAGTGTGCTCCAGTATGGGCACCACCCTGCGAAATCCCAGTGCTATGGGGACATTAAATGAACAGGTCACTGTCTGTTGCTGACTCCCAAAGCGGTGCCAAGGGGAGCCACCATTCTTAGGACTACTGCTTAGACGCTGGAGAACAAGGCCCTGGCTCTCTGTGTAGAAAAAGAAATAGCTATTTAGATGATTACACCACAGAGCAATGCTTTCATGAACCTGAATCTTATTGTTGATGATGGGTTTTGGCACCTAACCACTAAGCCAATCTCCTCCCATCAGCACTCACTCTTCAGTATAGTCAGCCTCCTCCAGTTAGTTTCATTGTTGTTGCAAGGAGTAGGACCACTCAAATCTTGAAAGTACAGATTCTTCCATACTGCCTGGCTAAGGCTCAGCTCATGAAAACAGTGGCAAGTGGATCCAAAGGAAATCACATCAGGGACCGAGAGCCTAAACAGGATATTCTCAAGCTGGGGAAAAAATACTGGTAATAAAAGCGCATATCAAATAGTTCAAATAAAGTTTAACCAATATTCAAATAAAAACTATTTTACATTTTCCTAAAGATAGCAAACTGGCCAATAAATGTTTAATGGCTTTTTAGGTAAAGGCACCAGCAAGTAATGAAAGAAATGTCTACGGATGAAATTGTTAAGATGGACAAGGAGATCTGTTGTATTTGACCCCTTATCTCCAGTACTAAAGGAGTAAACTGAAGGAACTAACATCCATCTACCAATTATCTGAAACCCCTTATCCTAACCCAGGTCACAGGGGGGTGCTGGGGCCTACTCTGCTCTTTTCTGCAGGCAAGAGGCAGAGAAACACTCTGGGTAGGTTATGAGGCAATTGCAGGGCAGACTCTTGCAACCACTGCACCACTGTGCAAATTTGGGACACTGAATAATTATTGGCTAATCGCCTACATTTAGGGAAAGATTTATTATTATTTTTAAATAATCTTAATCTATTAAAAAAATTATTATTAAAAACAATATTTTATTATTATTAATACATTATTATTATTATTAAGTGTCTAATTAGTTGCTCAACATATTAAAAAGTGTCTTACCACTTCAGGTGGCAATGACAGGATTGAGATGGCTGGTTTTTCCTTTTGCAAGGCTGCTCCCACAGCTCTCCTCTTTTTAAACTGCGATATGGTGAGAAAAAAATATGTCTGAAAGCTCCTATCCCTGTTCATTATGTTTTTCTACAATGTCTTTTACTTACAACAGGTGGTGCTGTAGATCTATGACGCCTCTTGTTCTGTAATTCCATGATGAAGAGTTTTTTCTTTCTTCTGATAATAGTTCCTTTTTTTAAATTTTTGTTTGTCATTTTGAAGAGAGCCGAAATCATGTGCGGCCCATTTGAGGACCTGTAATCTGACCGCAGAGGAGACCCAGCCCCAGAGTTCTAACATGCCATTATGACTTCAGAAATGGAATCTCTTTGAGCTGATTATGATCTTTTGGAATTCCTCTGGGTTCTTCAGTGATGGCAGCAGTTTATGATATGTCTTGTGCAGGTGCTGACTCTATCATGGGACTGTCGGTGCTTGATCTCGGTTTTGTCAACACTCAGAAGCTCAAGCACTGACTGACTTGCTACTACACTACTTGGCCCATATGCTTTTAGTCTCTGAATGACACTGGTATCTGTACACACACACATTTATCTCAAGACAGTTTAATCTTGAGACAGTTTAGCACTTCCAATTTGCCTGACTCCACTCCCAGTGGAAGCCTATGCAAATTAACACACACCACACGAAAATGATCTAGGGAGCTAGGAATCGAACACAGTACCTTCTCGCGGTGAGCTGACAGTGTTAACCACTGCTCTGGAGCCTTTCTTGAATTCTTCCACTGTTAAGTGTTTTGCTTTTTTTTCTCCAAATGAAACGAAATGAATAATCTATGCGGGTTAGAAATAAATGAATCCAAACATAGTTTAAAACACAAACCAAAGTGTTCATGAGTCAATTCACGTAGATATAATATGGAATATTTGGAGAAAAGCATTAGGTTGAAGCATTGTCTTATATAGTGAAGGGACTGCAAAAGCACCGCATATAAAGAGAGACCAAAAGATGAAAGTCTACAGACACATTTTATCTGCCAATTTACAAAGCAATGCGTCCTAAAAATTCAAGAGAATGATCTGGAACACACTGCCGAGTTACCAAGGACTTTTTCACATGAAAATGAAATGTGTTAATCACCAGATCCTAATCCAACTGAACATGCAATTCATCACCTGAAGAGAACACCAATGAAAGAAGACCCCCAGAGCAAATGACAACTGAAAGATGCCATAATGCAGGCCTGCAAACCTATAAACAAAGAAGAAACCGAACATTTTTGAAGTAATTATTGCAAGCAGGGCGAATATAACCAATTATTTTGTGCCATTAACTTTTTCATTTTGTTCCGTAACTTTTGCTCATTTGAAAAATATACTCAGGAATAATAAGGTGCTATGTTCTACATCATTTAACCAAACTAGAATTAAACACCAGGAAAGAAGCTGAAAATGTGATTTCTTGTCTCATTTTAAACATTTTTTTTTTTTATCTCAAACCCAGATATCTTCACTGCTTGGCAAAAACAAATGTCTTGACCTTTCTGTTCCAATACCTTTGGTGGAGACTCTATTTATAACTGTATAGCTAAATACACAGGGTGTCATAGGTTAAACATGCTCTGTGATACATTTACTCTTATTCTGTAGATTGGGTTTACTGTGTTATAACAAAGCACCACTCTCTCTGCCTCTCCTCTCTGTCCTCTGTTCGTCTACTCTGTCCTCCCAGTCCTCTCTCAATAAACAAAAGAGGCAAGTTCATTTGTTGCCACTTCTCCACATGAATATTCATAACTGACCTACATAACAAACTGCTGATGTAATGTCACCAAAAGTGGAAAAGAGCTAATGAATGAGTGTTAGCTAGTTCCTCATTAAGGACTTTGTGGACTGGCAGTTATCTGCAACAGCGTTGTTTTTTTTTTTTCCATCTCTTTTTCTTTCTTTTTCATTGAAAATTGCAGCACACTGATTTTAACAGTGGCTGAGATGACCTCACAGTTTCTCATGCTCTTTTCCTCTTTCTTTCTCTTCCTCTGGGCTGTCGTGATCCCCCTGTTCCTCTTTTCATTTTCCCTGAGGAGTAATGGATCTGCTGATGATTTACTGACCCACTTTTTTTGGACCAACCCAACTGAAAATCACACCAGTTATCTTCTAATTACAAAGAGGTAAGCATGAACCAACAGCACAGGCCATCATTAAAAAAGGTCTATGATCAGTGCAAAGCTGAGCCAATGCAAATTAAAGCAGACAGACTGTGCTTTAACCATAGTTATGGTCGAATCAATCAAAAGTTCATTTGAATTCATTGTGCCAGAGTGCAAACATGTCTCACTTCACTTGCCCGCAAAAGTATTCAAATAATAGGGGATAGATGAAATATTATTAGTTAAATGCATGTCCCTCAAAACGTACAAAGAGCAGTCAGTGATGGTGGGCAAAGTATGAAAAGCAAAAGCTTTAAGCCACTGATTAAGAGACTAACATATATGTTAGGGTGATGTGCTAAAGCACTGGTTAATACTTTAGTAGTTTAGTATTCTCTTTAGCATGGAAATATACTAAGCGGTTAAGACACTGAGCTGACTAAACCTAGATTATGCACTCAGCAAAAATAATGACTTTGTGGAAACAAAACATGAATGGCCTTTATGTGTGCCCACAGAGAAAGAAACACAGCTAGAAACTTAGAGCCTTAAGGCCTTCTCAAAAGCTTTGTATGTTGTGCCAATAATTATTCACAACTCTGCCTGTAATTTATATGTGTGTGCATGTGACAGAGATGGGTGGAGGACCAGCATTGACGAGTGAGAGGACTGACAGATGGACGGTTTAAAAGGAAGCAGTGCTAGTTAATAGGTCTGAGAAGGATCATTAAAAACAACATAGCAGCCTAAGCCTGTTGTAGTTGCAGGTTCCTGACTTTGACTATTGGTCACCTAAATTTGCACAAATGCAGGGTCCAATACAATATTATATTTAGATACAAATTACTGACAGCTTTGCACGGCGAGACAAGTTTTGTGTGCTTTGTTTGTCTACTTTGATGCTTTGTTTGATCACATTCTGCATCTTTGACTGTTGCTCTGTGGTTTAGGTTTTTCTTGAGTGAGATGTTTAGTATGTAATCATAAAAAAAACACCCTGTTCAGGACCTTAAGAGGCTAACTTTGAGCTAAATCTGAAACATTTACCTCTATACATGAACAAATCCTGTTCAACCCATTTAAATGGACAAATACAGTAGGTCATTTGGAAGAACATGTTACTACTGAATCTTAGTTATCAAACTCTTACTCACACTCACTCATTTTATAACCGCTTGTCCTGATTAGGGTCGGGGGAGGGGGAGGGGTGCTGGAGCCTATCCCAGCGATCACAGGGCGGAAGGCAAGAACATCCTGGATAGGTCAACAGTCCATTGCGTGGCAGACACACACAAACACACATTCAAAACAAGGGGGCAATTTTATCATCATCAATCCACCTGTCATGCATGTCTTTGGATGCTGGGAGGAAACCAGAGCTCCTGGAGGAAACCCACACAGATGTGGGGAGAACATGCAAACTCCACACAGAAAGGATCTGGTCGCCCCATCTGGGAATCAAACCCAGGACCTTCTCGCTGTGAGGCACTGTGCCACCTCTCTGCCCTAGTTTATTAAACTTTATTTAAGCTTTGTGTTTTATTTTAATCTCATTTATTAATCAATACTGTATGTTCAAAATACCATTTAAGTGAAAGTGCCTTTTTGTCATTGTGAACACGCAGCGCAGCACAGCACAGCACAGCGCAGCACAGCACACGGTGAACCTCAACTGAATGCTTTCTCTGCCTTTATCCCACACAGTTAGTGTAGCAGTGGGCAGCCATGCATTCAGCACCCAGCAAGCAAACTGGGGGATGGTGTCTTGCTCAAGGGTACATACTGGTCTGGGACTCAATCCTACAACCCTCCAATCACGTTCACGTACCAGACCACAATACCACCACCGCCACTACTACTATAAGAAGTAGTAGTATTTTATCCACTGCTGTTTTTTTAATATTAATTAAGATTGGTCTATTCTTATTTATCTATTGTTTGTATTATACAAGCACAATAAAATTAAGTGGTTTTATTATAACGATTGTATTTTTACTCAGCACTGCTTTTGAATGATAATTTTATTTTATTGTGTTCTCATTTTTAATAAAAATGATTGTTTTTGTGAGGAGCAATATTTGTAACTGTTTTTAATGATTAGTTTTTATTTCTTTCATTTTATTCTCACTTATTAGTGAATAAAACTGAAAAAGGTACAGACTACCACTTATTGTTTTTTTTAATTATTATTATTAATATAAGTAATAGTCTTTCTTTCTTTTTCATGTATTTATCTTGAGCACGGTCCTTTCTTCGGACCTGTCATTCAAACCGTCCCTTGGTCGATAGCCCCGCCCCCATGCCAGTTGACCACGCCCATTTAGTTTGGCCACACCCTGGCCCCGCCCTCTGCTCTCTCTCTCCGGGCTGCAGCGCCTGGGTTGACAGTTAACTCGGGTTTGCGAGGTGAACTTTCTCGGATCTCCCACGCTGGATTTAACTGCGGATTACAGCGTCTTCACGGGTTCGCCGCTGAAGTGAAGCGGCAGGGAAATGAAGGTGTGAAGCGGCCTTTATCTACATCAGCAGAGACAGAAGAGCAGGCTCGGGGGTTACCGGTGTTTCATGGCTGCTGGGGATGTCTCCCAGCTGCCGGCGACTGTAGCGGCCAGCAGGAGCGTGGAGAAGTCCCTGGAGGAGGCGGCGGCGAGCGGCGCGCTGGTGCTGTCCAACCGCAAACTGAAGGAGTTTCCCCGCACGGCCAGGAACTATGACTTATCCGACATTACACACGCAGGTAAGCCTGAGAGAGAGAGAGAGGGGGAGGGAGGTAGTGTCTCACAGGAGGGCGAGAGAGACAGTTCACTTCCTTTGTTTGGTAGTTTTCAACAAAAAAGGGAGAAATGATGTTGCGAGCCAAGGCTAAAGTCGCCGTTTCGTGTTAGCTGCTGAACTGTGCGGTGGTGAGAACTTTGGCCGAACCGCAGTCGTTTGAACCCGCACTTCTCTTTCTCACGCGTCTCTTCCGCTCCACCTTAAAGCCGAGTCGCGGGTCGCCGCGTTTAAGGTGGCGCGCAGAGTTCCGCTCAGACTCGGAGCCGCTGCTCACCGAGCCACTTGGGTCACTAAATTGTGGAGGGCTGAGATTAACACTACTTGGGAGCCGTTCGGCTCCAGAAGCAGCCTCTTCCTGTTGTGTGTGAAGTGCTGATGAAGCAGCTCGAGTCGAGATGGGCCCCACCCGAGGATCAGCTGAGCCTGAGCAGCAGCAGGACCGACCCGGAGCATCCTCACACCGGGAGCGGGCTGAAGAGGTCCGAGTCTGCGCTTCAAGTGCGCCTTTGTCACGCAGAAGTGACGCTCTGAGCACAGCAGCCTCCTCATGGTGCAGGCCTGAGATCAGGGAGGAGATCACATGTGTCTCAGTTCTTTAAACACGGGAGCCTCTTAGTACAAAGTAGTTCAGCACTGCAGCAGAGATCACACAGCCACATAAAACTGCTGTTAGTGGGATTTGTATCTCCCACATCTTGGTTATCTTCTGTTCATCTCCTGTTTATCATTCTTTCTCCTGCTTCCTCCTAATGGAAGATCTTGCAGCAGCTCTGAATAATGCAGATGATGTGAAAGTCTCTCTCTCTCTCTCTCTCTCTCTCTCTCTCTCTCTCTCTGTCCCTCTCTCTCTCTCTGTCCCTCTCTCTCTCTCTGTCTCTCTTTCTCTGTCTCTCTCTCTCTCTCTCTCTCTCTCTCTCTCACTCCTGTATGACTCTGCATCTCCTGGAATCTCTGAATGTGTTTCATCTTCCAAATAAAAGACTCCAGACAGTGACTGATGACAGGTCGGGTGTCGTCTCAGAAGGAGCCTTCCTAAATGCTAAACTGTGATCTCTTGGAGTATCTCTGGCAACCGCCAAAACATTGCTACAGAGATTGCCATGTTGCTGTGGCAACGCTGCCTACCATGCGAAAGTGTTTGGCTCAGCAGTGGAGGACTTGCACAAGCCATCATAACACAAATCATGAAATGGACCAGTTTATCAAATTTAAAAGGCCGCTCTCTCCAGGTTTCGGCAAAGCGTCCTGCTCTGTGGGATAATGATCAGTGTGATGGAGGCCTGCACGGCGCCCTGGGATTAGGAAGTAATTGGCAGGTGCTTCTGGGCATGAAGGTGATGGTTAAACAGGTGCAGCAGCGACGTTAAAGGGCCCGTGTCATGGAAATCCAACATTTTTCTGATTAAGAATGTTCAAATGTACAATCATAACACTAAGTGTGACACTGTCCAAATCTGCCTCCTCAAACATTTCTGGAAATTAAGCTGCAAAAGTACCCTTTTTAAATTCAGTGGTTTTGCGTGGCCACAGGCCGCTGATCAGGGCAGAGAAGTGTGTCATTTTTAAAGAGACAGTAACAAAAATGAAAAAAATACATTTGATATGCTCCTTTTTAAATAGATAGTTTAGTCTGTAAGCAGATATTTCTTTTTTAGCATGAATGAAAGTGAATAGCCACCTAGTTATAGAAGTATTAGTATTTAGTCACAACTTCGTTTAGTTTTCTTGGGTCCCCTGAGGTCACTGCTGCCACTTGGATCTATTAATTCAGCTCTACTGTACTGTACGCTTAGGCCCGTTCTAAAGCACCAGGTGAAACTGTGGAACGTGTCAGTCCTGAGCATTATGGTTATGCTAATTAGCCCATTGACAAATGATAGGCCTGTGAAGGCCGGCTTAAGCCGGAGCGTGCACGTGTCTTGCAGCATATGGGTGCGAGGAGAATGGGGCCCACTCTTTGTTCTGTCTGAACCACCATCACACATGCACACTGACACTTACACATACACCCTTCTGCACACTCCCTTTCAGTCTCCCCCCATCGGAGACTGCTGTATGGACCAGCTCCCCCCCCAGGAGGGTCAGAGGTTCAGGTGTGTGTGCGTGCGTGGCACGCGTGTGTGCGTTTAGTGGGGGACAAAGCATGGTTTCATAAGAGTGAACCCTTAAACTCGACTCCCCATCCAAGCCCGAAACCTGGCCGCCACTGGAAATTAATAATAACACCACTGTTGGCTTGTGGGCAGAGTGAAAAAGAATTCCCGGCTGTTCCTTATGGTGCTGTGTACGACCTGATATGAGATTGGAGTGGAGAAATGAAGAAACTTAGAAAGGAGGAACGTGATAGCAAGAGTGAAGTCAGATGAAAAACATTCTTCTAGCAGACAGTGGTGGTATAAAGAATAGACCAGCAGTTTGTAGTCTGAGCCCCATCAGCCTTTGTGTATTGTACAGGCATTTATCAAGGACAGTAATTTCCCTGCTCTAAGTAAAGAACAGAGGGGAAAAAAATAATAAAAAGCAGTTGACGTAAAGCATGCCTTTGATAGAAAGCAGTGGGACGATACATTAGCTTCAGCACCTGCCCACTGACTTCTGTAATAAGTGTTTCAGGTCAACAAATTTTCTGTTCCTTTCTGAAGATTGGGAAGTGTGTTGAAATGATCTTCCGTACACATGCAGGAGATGGAGGTTAAGATAAAAAAAAAAAAGTCCTTTAGAAAGATAAACTCGATCAGCAAGTGCATGAACTGTTTTGATAGAAGAACTGAGGACTATAGGAAGATGAGTAGATGAAGATAGAAAGTAAGATGGACACTGGAATACTGTCTGTCTTTGTTTAAGGGGGTCGATAAATATTTGTGTCCGTCTGCCTCCCATACACTTGTGACCATGCCTGGGGCATGAGCATGCAGCCCGCAACAAAGTCCCTTATTCAGAGGAAACATTTGATAACGAGAGAGAGAGAGAGAGAGAGAGAGAGAGAGGGAGAGAGGGAGTGAAAGAGCCTCCATACCACAACTAAGCTCAGCAGCAGCTGATGGGGAGGGAGAGAGGGGCAGGGAGGAGACAGAGAGAGGGGTTGGGAAGGGAGGGAGTGGGGGTTTAATGAAATGGACTCATGGGTTGCTACCGCTGTTATGTTCTCTCTGCATCCCCCCCGGACTAGAGTCTATTCCACACGACCCCCTCCTGCATTGTCTGAATGCTGCTTTTAATCTATCCCTTTCTCTTTTCTCCTCCATTACTGCAGTTGTGTTTTTAGTTCTCAGTGTGTCTCCTTTTGTCCTGGTGTTCTCTTATTCACTTAAGTGTCTCTTATGTTTAGGCCTGTAAATGTAATCTGGCTTTCTTAAACAGAAAAAAAAAAAAAAAAAGCCAAACAGCAGAACAGAGCTAACTTTATTAACGGTTAAATATTAGGTTTTGTCCAAAATCAATCGGAAGATGGTGAATGATGGTGAAAAAACACGTAGCAGATTGTGGCTCTACATTAACCTGCCTGCTCTCTTTGATTTTATTGAATAGAAACAATGATCGTTTTATAATGTGATGATTCACAAACATTTTTGGCATCAGCAGTATAAATTTGACTAGAAATGGAAATGGCCAGCATTGGTTTTCAGATCGATGCTTGCCTCTTGTCAGTGTCAAAGTGGTTTTAGTGTGGCCACGAGCAGTCTAAAAGGTCAATTCAGATTGCACTTTTAGACTTTTTTAATCGTTTAACTTGAAACACCGCACAAGTGCTTGCTTATGTGTGTGTTGAGTGAGCGAGTGACGTATAAGCTCCAAGAGGATTCAAAACACTAAAATCTTGTCATCATTTTAATGTCACAGCTTCCCCGTTAATGTGAAGGGTTTCTAAACAAAAAGGCTCTGGCTATGGAGAAGAGACGGTAAGTGATTAGCTCATGCCGTCCACTCCTCTAGGCTTCCTGACGCCATGTAGTGTTAATGAGAGGAATAAAGTTG
Source organism: Hepsetus odoe (assembly GCA_017165825.1). Taxonomy (NCBI): domain Eukaryota; kingdom Metazoa; phylum Chordata; class Actinopteri; order Characiformes; family Hepsetidae; genus Hepsetus; species Hepsetus odoe. Next base: position 11,763,024 of record CM029388.1, on the reverse strand, counting down.
TTGGTAAAGTGGAGCCTGTTCAGTCTGTTAAAGGTTGAGGCTGATATCCATTACTGCTGTTCTGGAAACCACTTTCCATTTTCAGGGCTTTCAGAACTCAGCGATCCGAACACTGACTACGAATCCCATCCAGCGATGCTCATAAATAGCTGGACTGACTGACTGTGATTCTTCCGATTACCCAGATTCTCTCCAAAATGTGTAGGTTATGTACTTCTCCTAGGATCTGTGACTTCTTTGGTTAAGATTCAGTAACATGTCACATGTAAAGAAGATGTTGGTAAAGAAAAAAAGTCACATTGACATTTTTCTCCATCACTTCTAGATTTGCACTGGAGCTACAGCGATTTTTACTTTTTAATTGAACAGTATGAGTACATTTTAGAGCTTTTACTGAGTACAGAAGTTACTGTATAATCAATATTTCAAGCAGAATGATTTTTACACGAATATCTGCTCTTCTACCCGAATAAAGAAGCGTGGACATTGGGCATCTCTTCTTAAACAAGCATGTCAGTTTGAGATTTTGTGAAACCTAACGGGGCATGAGGCAAGTGTGTGGCAATCTAAATGCAAAGTTCATGTGGTGCTCGTCAGTGACTGTTTTTTGTTTTTTTATGTAAGCAGTAAACTACAGACACCGAACATGTACTGGCTGATCAGCTACATTAAGGGCAAGAAGAACATTGTGTAAATTATACTGTTTTTTAAAAACTCTTACTTTGATCTACCAGAGGTTTGGGAGAAAAGCTAATGTGGAAGAAAGTGTATTGATATGACAAACACTGGCAAAGTCTTTTTGTAGCTGGCTGTTTGATAAGGGCTGGCTAGAACTGTTTTCAAAGCCACTCCTAGCATGTGGGCCTACAGCTGAAGCGTGTTTTTCCAGTGCTGAGCTACGTAGCCTACACTGCTTCCAGTCAAGACCTGTGTGTGTGCTGTCATATGCCCAGGACGTCTGTTTTCCGTCACGCTCACTCTCTCACTTGTGAGTGTGTTAAGAGTCTCAGCTGTACTCCTCAGTGCATGTGTGCGCCATGTTAAACACCGCCTAAGCTATAAGAGCAATTCTTTTCTTTTAACTTTGTGCGTGTCCGGGGGGTCTGCACATTGATTTGACCATCAGCTGTACCTCAGCTGTGACCATCTACCTCAGCTGTGTGCAGCGAGTGTGATTTTGACTTCTACAGTTGCACAGTGTCTTTAGCTGCTTCCCCTTGCAGTTGCATTTCCTTTTACGCTGCTGCCGGATGTGGGCTCTCCCTCTTTAGCTTCTGCTTTTCTTTTCTTTAAACTTTTTTTTTTTTTTGCTAGTTACATACTCTCTCACCCCCCCCCCCCCCCCTTTTATCCCTCTCTCTTTCATTGCACAACAGATGGTCTATAGAATCCTTCCCAGTGAAAGAAATACAACTTGACACCCATAGATTACATAATCTTTGAAATAAATCAAATAATTCCCCTCTAACTGATGGAGAACAGTTTGAGAAAGGCAAAGATTGGTCCTCTCTTTATGTTTTTCACTACGGACAAACTGAGCTCTTCAAAGCTGCAATTTTAGCAGCCGTTCACGTCACACCAGATTGGTTAGATGCAGAAAGGTGCTTTGGACAATTCTGGTCAAATCCGCATCATTTTTCTCATGATTCTAACAGGTTCACAGCAGATTTCAACAAAAGGCAGACTAGATGACGCCACCCTTTTTTCTGAGCAGTGTGTGTTAAAGGCCATTTCAGGTTATTGAAGTGCAAGTGTGCTAACGCAGATTAACGTGAGCTGGAGCGTCGGAGTCTTTTTTAGTGCAAACAAACAGATTACAGTCAACAAACTTTGTAAACTGGCTGCATCAGTAAAATGGGTGTTCTGTGAAGAATAATTTTTGTTGTTAAGTTTGAAATAACTCTGGAAATGAAAATATGATTATAATGAAATTGGGGTGTTTTAAAAGACCAAACTTGTTTTAAAATAACTCAGTTAACAGCAGTCAAGTTTACCATCTCTAACTAAGCCAATAAGAAGCTTTTAAAATTTAAGAGAAAAAAAAATCATCATAACACAAAGGATCTGTGCCATTTAAGGGAGTTTCTTAGAAAGATATATTCAAGCAAAGAATGGAACTTTCTCCAGTTTGCTTACATTTGCTGTTGAAATTGTACTTAAAAATCAAACGCTATTAATGTCAAGTCATTTTGATTAGGCCTGAAGGTGTGGAAATGTAGTTTTTGTGGTCAACACCTTAATGGAACTACATTAGGAGAAAGAATGGGCATCTAGAAGTGCTCCCATAATACATTTGATCATTTAAGGTACATTAATCAAGACTGATTCACTTTTAATTAGAAAAGTGTGGAATTTTTTTTTTCCATCCAACCCAAGTGACAAGAGCGTCCCAGTAGTGCCTTAGCACCTATTTTAGTTCACAGGCAAGCTTATTACCTCACCTAGTGACCTAGTGCCATGTTCCTCACGTATTACAATAATTATTTTTCATGAAGCGACAAACACAAAGGATAGGACTACAGTAAATAACTGATGTCTTTGAGAGTTATGTTAGCAATGAGTCAAAAAAATACACGTTTGCTGGACAGGTGATGGAGCTCCAGCACTCCTGCGATCCTAGTTAGGATAATGAGTAAATAACACTGGGGGTTGTAATAACTATATTAGGTGTGTTTCATGCTGGGATGCTGATTAGAGTACAAGGAGGCAGAAGAGGAGAACTTTTTCGTAGGTTTGATAATAAAAATCACAGTCTGTGAAAGTGAAACTAACCTTGAAACTAGAGGACCTAATTAATAGGGATTTAAATTGCCTTTATTATTAATGAAGTAGGCTTATTTCATTTACACAGAAGATCAGCTTCAGATCTGCCTGTCCTGGGCTTTGAAACCCTACTTGATCTTGGCCGAACTTACGACTGCTGAATGTGAAACCTGGCTTGCACAAAGACATAGATTAATGCAGATGTGATTTTTCATAGCTGTACATAGAAACACAATCACACTATTCATTATCATTATGGTTCACGGTGTTCATTATCATTATTATTGTTGTTTCAATGTGAGATCGCTGATCATACACTTCCAGATAATACCATCCTCCTTGCTTTGCTGAAGTTTGTCTCTCAGCCTTCAGGAGAACTTAGCACACCCCACAACGCTCCTCTTGTTTCCCATGCTTCCACCACTCCTCAAACTATAGAGGTTTTCCAAATGTTAATGCTATAAGAAAGCCAGGAAATAGAGACAGTTTTTTTTCTTCTTGGGGCAAGACCTCATATGTATCAGACTTCTACAAACCTCGCTCTCTGCATCGCTAATGCAGTCGTCATTGTATCAGTAACTGTCTCGTAACTTATACACGGTACATTGCCGTATCAATACTTTAAGCACAGACCTAATTCCAGGTCTCCTAAATGCACATCTGAGTGCGCAACGTAAGTTTCACATGTTTTTAAAAGCTCCGTGTTAAAACGCAGTGATTGTCAACTTTATAATCGCAGGGTTGTAGAAAAACTGGAAATAAACGGGTAATAATAATTTTAAAAAAAGCTGCAGGCACTTTAAAAAGGGAAGGTTTACGCAATGGTAGTGAGACCAGCTATGTAATACAGGATGCAGATGGTGGCGCTGACAAAAAGGTTTGAAGACAGAGGCAGAGTTGAAGATGTTTGCTTTGGGAGTGACGAGGATGGACAGGATTAGAAATGAGTGTTTTAGTGTCATGTTGAACAATTTGGAGATCGCTTTAGTTTGGACATGTGCAGAGGAGAGACGGCGAGCTCGTTGGTAAATGCATCCTGAGGATGGAGCTGCCAGGCAAGAGCAGAGAAGAGAAAGGACAAAGAGGAGTTTTATGGATGTGGTGAGAGAAGAGACAGGCAATCGGTGTGAAAGGGGAAGATGCAGAGGAAAGGAAGAAATGGAAACAGATGCTTTACTGTGGTAACCCTTAATGGGAGCAGCCGAAAGAAGAAGTCCGTCACTGGCACTTTGTGTGTGATAATGTCACATAACTTTTAACCTGGAATATTTAAGTATTCATGTTAAAATGTTTTAGTAAGGATTGACTTCCATTGACATTTTCAAATATCACATATTCTGACAGGCCTATTGGTTTATGAAGAGGTTAGTGATAATGATATTTGACTTTTTTTTGTGTTAACTGAGCCAAAAATCACTTAATGAAAGTAAAAAACAACTATTTATTTGGTGTTTTTTTTTTTTTAACAAATGACATATATTGCACTTTTATATCAAATATTTATTTTTCTTTCTGCCATCAATACCAATACAGCAGTACAGACAAAAAAATAGCACTTTAAAAAAAAAAAATGCAATATTTGCAGCACCTGCAACTCCTACACAAATATCTAAACCATCTCTGAATGATCTAGAAGTTCTACGTTGCTGATCATCATGAGGGCTTTATTGTGTAATGTTCTGTTAAACCAGCACAACTTTTGTCGAAACACAGAATTCACTTTTGCAGAGTGTGAATAATCCTGTGTTCTGATGACTGTGAACAAAAAATGCCAGCCTGTTCTCTTATGTAACTAAAAGCCTTTTCCTTTCCTTCTGGCTTAACTTTGGTGTGACCAGATGGCATACTTAGCACCACCCATTAGGAATTAGAGAAGCTACAGGGGGTGCTGGGTGGGGGCTGATCCCAATGTATATGCCTGTGAGTGTGTGTGGATGGTGAGAGGGCCACACCAGACCTTGGGATAAGCTAGATGGTTGAAGGGAACACTAAGCATTACAGTAGTGAAAGCTGAGGAGTTTGGACTGGCAGTCTAGGGCATTGCATTGACTTTACATTTAAAAGTCTCGTCCAAGTTTTTATATTAACACTCCATTAAAACCTGACCTAACCTGTGGAATCCTGAGCTGTGATGTGGCTTTTGAGACTCGTGCGGGTGCTTTTTGTTTTCCAGACGGCGCAAACTGTGTTCCTGAAGCTCATCTGCTTCTCGTTTAAAGCAGACACATCTATTCTGCCCAAAAAAGGATTTTTTTTCTCAATTTCTAACGTTATCACATGACGGTTTTCATTTGAACTGAATGGCAATTGCACTTTGTCTTAGACTGGACCAGATGGTATCTGGTCTCACAGCACTGCTTATGTTTTGTCGCTTGATGATTCAGTTGTTATGGTAACTGGATATACCTTCAACCACACGTTCATTTGCATGATGGTTTGCAAGGTAGCAACTTACTTTTTCTTTCAGTGATCGTGATATGCCTATTTCAGGTTATAACTTCAAGCCAGTTCTATTAAATGATTTCTCTTTTTTATTCTCAGTTTTAGTGTTTATCAGTTTTACTACGTTAATACTGTCCAAAGAAACCAAATTGCACAAATGTACTTGATAACTTCATTTCTGTATTCTGTTGCTAAAAAGCCTGAAAATGAATAAAAAAGAAAGTGAAAGTGACAACCCTTGTCATTGCGAGGTCACAGCACACAGTCAACCACAACAAAATTGCACCTCTGCAGCTATTGAAAGCTCCCAGGGAGCAGTGATGGGGATGGTACCTTGCTCAAGGGCACCTCAGGGCAACCTACTGGTGGGGAATCGAACCCACAATCTTCCGATGCAGGGGCAACTCCCTAACCACGAGGCCACCGCTGCCCCGTTATGAAGTAACCAATCTCGTAATGAACTTAGAATTGGCTTATTTGGCATGTTTCCTGCATTTAAGATATATATTTTTTTCCCACTCTTAAATATGTGTGTATAATTATTTTACTCCTTTTGTTTGATGAAGAACATGATTCTTGACATGATGAAACCTCTCACAGCTCTCAGCCTCATCAAGGATGCTTGATCCTTTCTGGATGAACCTGTTTGTGCTGTACCAGTGTTTGCTGTGAGCATTAACCCTGCAGACAGGCCTTATGTATTCAAGAGCACAGTGTATTCAATGTTTATTGAGTCACATGATTCAAGAACTTTCTCATAAGTACAACTAGCAGTGAAATGCATCCCTGAATCGGTCTTTAGACTCAAGGTATTAAGATGGAAATACTGGCAAGAGAATAATGAAATAGGGATAAAATCAAAAACTGAAATTTGGATAAATTGAACAGATAATACAAAATGTACCTATATTACAATGAAAACCACAGGAAGTGTTTTTGCGCAGGTTGCATTTGACCAGATTGTCCTGATTGAACAGCCCTATGGCCATGGGGAAAAAAACTCTTTTTGAGTCTCCCTGTCCTGGTCATAAGGCTGCGGAAGGCCTGCTCAAATCAGGCAGAACAAACTGCAGACTGTGAGGAGTCCATAATGTGTGATGTTGCTAACCACTTAACTCTGACCGTGCATCTGGATCAATTCTCGTGATTTGATGCACAAAACCTTAGGATATAGCTCCTGTTTATACGTTCATCTCAAAGGATCTGGTCACAAGTGAACTGGAAGACTGATAGATAATTACACCAGGCAAACAGGAGTGGAGCTCCTTTTGGCTCTGCTATGGTTGATTAGGTGCTCCTAATCTAGTGGATGTATCTGGATACTTTAACTTTCAGGCTAAACTGAATTTGTTTCGCCACTTTTAGAGGAGGTGTAACTAATTGATTGACTGAAAGCCATCAGACTGATCAGTCACTCAACTGCAACTGGTAGTATCTTTCCTCAGTGACCCAATTCTGGTTGGCATGTAAACAAACCCCAGAGCCTGGTGAAATCAGCTTTGTAAATCTTCTCAAAACCTTTCTCGTCTCGTCCTTTGTTTCCGTGGTTCGGTAAAATCACATTTGAATAGCTTTAAATGGCTTCTCTTTTAAAAAAACTTTCATGAATGTGGTCTGATGTGCTGTTACTGTAGCCTCCCATTGTTAGTTTGGTGGTCCAAATAAATGTTTCTTTCAGGTTTAAATGACTCAGTCAAAACAACATCCATGTTTCATCATAGATGAGGTTCCGGCTTGGAAGGCTGTTGCAATCACAACTGCCGTTATTGCCCAGTGCTGCCGCAGAATGCTCTGAAGCCAGGCATGACTATGATGAATGATGTACTTAAAAGTATTACAAAGCACATATCTCCATTTTGTGCATCTTAAAACCATGGACAGTGCATTTAAATAATCCAACTTGATAAGCAACTATTACAAATTATTATTGCTGATCAATTCTATCACCACATTTTATTCCTAGGTGTGACAGGAGGTTAGCTTTAGTAAGAGCAGAAGTGTTCCTGATATGGACAATGATTCCAGTGACTCTAATTTGCCACCTTTCTTGAAAACCACAGTCAATGATCAAACGTTAATAACTCGCATAGTTTTTGTGTTGTTTGTAGAGCCTTTGTTTTCTAGAATGATTGTTTTATAAGGCCATTGTCCATACAATATCTTGTTTTTTTATGGGCCAGATTTGTGTGAAAGAGGGCTCTGTATGTGGGAAAGCCTCTGGTTGATACTGTGCATAAACAGACTACTTCTGCCTGCAGTCAGAATGAAGATGTCTATCCTGCTGCCTGTGTTTCTGTGCAGACAGTGTCTGCAGGCACTGAAATAAGGAGAGGGTGTGCACTCTCTCGTTGCTCATATACTGAAAGTGAACTTCTTTTGTGCTCAGAAGCAAAGTTGTTTGCTAGACACACATACATGCACTTGGGATTTGAGGGGTATTCTCCTGATAAAGTGGGTCCTCTTAAGATTTGGATGCCGCGAAGACAAAGAATCCGTAGTTTTTTAAGTAGTTATTGTCCACACAGACATGCTCGTAGAGTGTCTGTTCATGACCCTGCCTTATGGTGGCTGCAGGAAGTCTCAGCTGTCAAGTGATACCATCAAATGCACACAGCTCAGAGCAGCTTGGTGTTGCCATTGGCAACACTTCACACAAACATGACTGTGTACTCCCCAAGTATAATGAAAGCTCTTGGGAAATCTTTTTTTTTAGCATTCAAGAGAAAGACAGAAAGCAGCATGTGTAACTCCTCTCCAGTGTGGACTGGACAAGATCTGCTAAATGACATGCAACTGTTTGAGAAGAATTTGATTTTAGTGTTTGCTCCTAGACTAGCCACAAGATTCTAGGACTTGATAGAGTTAACTTCCTCATCAGAATGAACCGAGGTTTATAATTGTGATCTCTATATATGCATTTCCAGGTCATTAACTGAGGGAATGATTTGTAAAGGAATTAGGACAAAAAAAAAAAAAAATTTTATGCACGTGGCAATTTGAAAGGGTGTGAGTTTCAAATAGGAAGGGATACATTTTAAATTATGTTCTACATTATGTATAGTATAACCAAGACTGACCAAGAGTAATTAATAATAACAAAATCTATACTTGCAAGGCTAATAACTACAGTATTGCTTTCTTCTTTTTAGAAAGTGCTGTTGATAATGAAAAATAGGCCTATAAGTGTAAAAGCCTGGGAGAAGGTGGTTCTTATGCTCTGCATATTTTATTACAAGGATTTTTTTTCTGAGCTTCTTAAGTTCTAAGGGTTGCAAAGCTGAGATATCTTTAGGGCACTTCAGACGAATGCAGTTTACCTGTGAGATTTATTAGATCGCAGGCTGCCTATGAAAAATGCTCTCATAGAAATAGGGGGCATGAACCATGTTGATGGTTTTAATAATTTTCTCAACAGATGAAAGGAGGCAGACTGAATACTACCAAGAGAACCGAGCTGTAAAAAAATGAGGAATGCGTTCTCTGGCCTAAACTTTATGCCTTGTCTGTCTAGTACAACAGTTGGTTTCGCATCTCTCTTTGGCTAACACACACTTTTTTTCTTTTTTTTCTGTTTTGTTTTTAAAGGTGTGTTCTATTGAGTCATGCTGCTCTGTTTTGTTCTTTCGCTCCTTCCCCCTTCCCCTCATTCTTTTCACTCGCATTTCGGGGTCTTTTTCATGCTTTCTCTGGCATTGTCATGGTCCTGTTACTCATTCACCCCCTGTGCTCTCTCTGTCCCTCACCCCACTCTCTAAACCAGTGACTCAACACGTGATACATAGTGTGTTAATCTGCCACGCTAACTTGTAGTGTCAGGTTTCTGTGTCATGCTTGCAGGCTCTGGCTGCATGTGAGAGAATAAATCCTTGCGTGAGAGTTTAAGAGTTCTTACTCTTTAAAGTTGTGTTTCAGTAAAGCACAAAAGAACAGGTAGGAAAAGATTTCTGAAGATGATACAGGATTTCTCGTATGCAAACCATGTTTGAGCATTCAAGATTCCAATTTTTTTGCCTTTTAGTTTCAGCTGGAGGGTGTGTGTCTATACAAATGTCTATCAATGGGAAATTCACAAATTTGTTTTAAGTTTCTGCATTATTACATAATTTAGAAAACAAATCGGAGTGGTTTGATGTGAAATGGTCAAGTCAAAATTGCTCACAAAATTGGTGATGGCAACCAGACAGAAAATAAAATGATCCCCAACTTTTTGCCTGCAGTATTGCTTCACTTTTGTGATAGATTTTAGAATTTAGCTTTCCCTAAAACTTATAGTAAAATACATTTATAGCTAAGATTATTATTTTCTTTACCATCCACAATGTTGTCAGTGCTGATTATATTAGTAATCAAGTTTTCCAGCAATCATTTTAATGATAACTCAAGTAACACAGCTCCAAATGATTAGTTTTAATCTCCTATACACCATTAAAATTAAAAGGTAAAATGGCAAAGATTTATCAGCAATCTATATGTGAACTGAATTAGTTTTCCTGGAGATCTGTTTACATTGATTGGAACAGTCTTGCAATCCACTATTTCACATTAGATCATGATGGAATGACTTTACTTTACTGGATCATTACTACATTACTAGATCAACTTGCCATACTCTGCTTATTTCCAAAGAGTAGCCACTTCTCCAGCATTGATACTACCAGCTTGTGTAATAGTGTGCTGGTCCCTCCGGAGCTCTCTGTCTCCAACTTTGCTTCTTTAGCACAAAAACTAATTGCTGCTGCTTAGCTCTAGTGGAAAATGCTAACCTCACCAAACTACTGATGTCTCTCCCCAAGTCCCCAAGCCCTTGGAAGCATGGCACTTCAAATTTAACCTCTACTTCTCTAGACTTGGACTAGATATATCTAACTATTAGTAGAACAATATTTGGCTTGCTTTGTCCCACATATCCTTGCTGGTCGTGCTTTTTGTTGGATCTCTTGTGCAGATTAATTTATCTTCTTGCATTTGTGCTATTACTGTATTACTGCAGCTTAACTGGGTTTACGCCCGGACCTCAGGCCTTTGCATCGAATCATACTGCTACCCATTAACTTCGTTGCTGGAATCCAAGTATATCCAAGTATTTGCTGGTTTATCCTAGATTAATTTTAGTTTGTATATCATTCAATGCCTGTTGAATGTCTTTGGGGAGTATGAATTCTCTGCATGGTAGCCACAGAATTTGAAGAAAAATTCTTCTTTTTCTGGAAAACTAGCTCATTTGGTCACATGAGCCTGAGGGGGAACACCATAGGGATCGTGTAAAGTTTGGACTAAATGCCTAGTAGGAGTTGAACTCCTATCCTGCATCAGGCTAGGCAGCCATTCTTACATCCTTACTGTTTTGTCTTTACTGGGACTGAAGATGGATATTTACATTGAGCCCTGGCATTATCTCATATGTGGTCAACAACTGAGATCCACTCACTTATGCAGGCTTTGAACAGAGTCCGACTACAGGGCCACCAGACTGCTGCTGTGCACAGGAAATAAGTAATAATCGAGGTCAGATACTGTAGAGAGAAAATGGCGAAGTTTCAAAAGAGGTAGCTCCTAATTACAGAAAGCATTAAAAGAATAGAAAGTGATAAATGGAGACATCATAAGGAGATCCCTGTATATAAAGAATGAGTTAAAGAGGCAGGTTTTAATACCATTTTGGAGGCTAATCTGACTGTTACTAGGGTGTGAAAGATTGTTTACAAAACTGCTTACGTCAAGGCCTTTAAACTACACCTGTAGCTTTAGCTCATCTTACAGTGGAGTGTTGGAGTTTTCAGGCAGGGTGTGACTGAATCAAGAACGTGACTGAATCAGAAATACAAGTGTGCTCATTCATAACCCCTCAGGAGTAAAACAACAATTATCAACAGTCTTGATGACGGGGTGACCTTATGAAAGGACTCTCAGATGCTTGCCAGGTTGGAAACAAGTTTAAGGTTACCTGATGTAATGAATAAGTTGTGTTGGAAAAACTGAAACAGCAGAACCTTGTTCCACTTCTTAGACTAAAGTTGAAGACATTAGAACAAATCAGAGTTACACACTTGTCCCTTGGCATCAAAACGCCTATTGAAAAGTGAAAGTGACAACCCTTGTCATTGCGAGGTCACCGCACAGCAAGCGTGAACCACAACGAAATTGGACCTCTCTTTTTAACCCATGAACACAAACACTGTGCAGCAGTGGGCAGCTATTGAAAGCGCCTGGGGAGCAGTGACGGGGACAGTACCTTGCTCAGGGGTACCTCAGGGCAACCTACTTGTGAGGGAATCGAACCCACAATCTTCCGATATGGGGCAACTCCCTAACCACAAGGCCACCGCTGCCCCAGCCTATTGCCAGTTTTGCACCATCGCTGTGTGCTGATAAGGTCAAGGAGAAAATGAAGTCGGTGTCTCAGTGGGCTGCTATGACTAGCGCAGTATTTCTCCTTAAGATTATCACCGAACTTATGAATGCCTGTTTAATAAGCCAGCTCCAATTACCATAGATAGCCTTGCTTATATAAATCATTCAGATTTGCCCCTCGTTGGTGTTAAATAAGGTACACAGTGACTGTTTTTTTTTATTTTTTTAAGCAATAAGAGGTTCCTTTCTGAAAACAGTCTTTTCAGCCCTTCAACAGTGTAATTACCATCCTGGGCTGTGCCGCCGGGTGCATCCCTGGCGCAGGCAGTTGGTCATCGCCTTATACCCTACACATTCCTCTATTTCAGCCAATTCACAGCAGGTTTTTTTTTTTTTTGGCTGGTTTTGAGCTCAACTTGTTTGCAATGTGCACAAGTACCTACTGTGTTTTATATTAGTTAGAATCAGTTACATCTGTACCTCGTGTTTACAACATTTCACCACAAATCCTGTATGACCGAAGTAGAAAGCTAGCATTAGAGATGTGTGTGAGGATAAGGTTTGGTAGTGTGTGATTACTTTCCAGGCACAGACATGCTTGAATGTCCATCTGCGCCTATTTCAGCAACAGTGTGGGAGTAGTGAGTTCTTATCCTACTGCCTAATCACCTCAAACTAATCTTCTAGGGAGGAGAGGATGGGGTGGGGTGGTGTGTCTGTCTGTCTGTCAGTCTGTGGTGGCAAATGGTTGCCTCCCGTCTTGCTTTGTCTGTCCATGTTGCTCATTCTCACATGTAAAATCCTTCTTTCACTCTTGCTCGCTCTCCCTCCCTCTCTCTCTCTCTCTCTCTCTCTCTCTCTCTCTCTCTCTCTCTCTTTTGAGACATTTTTTTTTGATAGTTACTTCTCTCTAGTGTAACTTAAGATGGCCTTCCATCTGCTGTGAGTCTTAACACTCACAAAGAGTCTGCAAGCATGCATGCACGCACACCAAGTGAAAGGAAACTGGAAGACTCGTGAGACAGTATTAAAATAGAAGCGGTGCTGTGTTTTCCCAAATGAGTGTCCTTTACTGAGGTTTTTTTGAGAGGATTTGCATCATGCTCAAGTTAAATAGTTCCATGAGATGCTCACTGTGTTTATCTGAAACAGGTTGTATGCTCCCTTTAGCCTGACTCATTTGGGTTTCCCTAATTATTTGACTCTACCCTTTGTTACAGGTTGCAAATACTTCAGTTGTCAAATATGTCAGTAATTTATTTGTATTTATAAGTTGGGCCAGCGTTGTCCTGGTGGTTTAGGGAACAGGTCCCAGAATTGGAATGTAAGGGGTTTGAAATGTGGACCAATTGGTGGCCCTGAGGTACACTTGATTAAGGAACCGTCCTAGTAATAGCTGTCAAGGGTTGTATGGTGTGTGTATAGGTAAAATGCAGGGGAGGCATGTAGTTGTTTCACTGTGTGCTGTGCTGTGTGTTCACAATGGCAAATAGTCACTTTAACAATATGATTTTGTAAATTATAGCTTCATAATGAAGTCTTGTTCAGTTCCACAAACTAGCTAGACCTCCTACATATTGTGGACATCATTAATACCAAAAGCCACAGATGAAATGACCTTCATTTCAATAGAAAACTGCTAAATCACTTGGGGAAACCCCCTTACATGAATTTGGATATGTAAAAAATGTTTTTGCCTTTTCCTGTAAAGTTACTATTTTATGATAACTTGTTTTGGATAGAGAGAAGTGAGTTATTTGGATCACAGCAGTTTTTGTCTCAGTTCTAGATATAGATTGATTCATTGCTCGGTTCCACTCTCTAGCCTGTTTGGCTGATTTGAGTACAAAGTGCAGCTGAGCTGATGGGAAATTCACCCTACTCTTGGGAATACACAATCCCTCATGGAATGGGGAAAGTAAGAGTGTGTGTGTGTGTGTGTGCGCGCCTGCCTGTATGTGTGGGGGGCAGGAGGGAAGCACTTCCTTGCCAGATTAAACAGCTGAACAAAAGACGTAGGGATATAGTCTAGCGAGAGGAGAGCAAGGACACATGTGCGCACACACACACACACACAAACCTCTGTCCACCTATTGTTCCATATTCACACTGTTTCTGTTTGCACACATTTCTCTTTGTTTGACATGGTGATGTGCACTTTGCTGTTCCAGCAATATTTGCCAGCGGACTCTACTTTTTATCTATTTACTAAATTTATACACACACACACACACACACACAAACACACACACACTCCACAGTTGTAATGATTGTGGTAAGTTCTGGACTTGCTCAGGCCTTGTAATTAACATCCGTTCTTCTCCATAAATACACCATGACCGTGCGACCAGAGGCACAGAGAAAGAGTGTGTGTGCTGCATGTGGGAGTGAGGCTGTGAGAAACTGAAACAGCACCAGAGGAGTAACAGGGTGTGTAGAAGAGTGTGTCTTAAAGAAAAGGAAGTGTGATAAATATGGGGAGATGATACAGCTTCTTTGTTTGGTGACAGTGAGATCCATGAGAGATCATTATTTGAGGAATACATGCAGGAAACTCTAATCATTTATTTATTTATAATTAATATTGTAGGATTTATAACTGGACAAAGATGGCTATTTTTGGCCACCCTCAGTGCTGCTGTCAGAACTGAAAATAGTAACAAAGAACCTTGTTCAGTTTTCCTTTGAATAGCTAAGAAAGCCTTTCTAGATAACATTTATGCTTTCTGTTTTATTTTGTTTCCTCCTTGTGCATTCCACTTGCGCTCAAACATCTCCAGCCCTGAGAATGAACTTGTGCAATTTGTTAAACAATAAGCAATATTTTATTTTCATTGGATTTCCTTCTTTTTGCTATAGCCACTGAATGAAATCTCAGAATGATTGTCATGTGTCAGATTGTCATGTGTCAGAGAAGCACAATAGATTTAATCTCTCTCTCTCTCTCTCTCTCTCTCTCTCTCTCACTACTTTGTTATTGGACATTGAGTTGGATTGAATTTTTATTGTGACAACCATTCTACATTTAGCAGATGAAGTTTTTTTTCTCTGTCCAGTCTCATGATGATAAGGCAATATTAAAAGTATTACAAGAATTAAATTATGGATGACTATGCAGCTCATATTGTTTCATATTAGTGTCATACTTATAAGGGCATCACCTAATAGGGACGCTTCCAATAGCTGCCCGTGTTTGTATGGGTAAAATGCACTCGCCTTTGGACCAAGAGGTTGCAGGTTCGAATCCAACCTCCACCAAGCACTACCACCATTGGATTCCTGAGCAAAACCCTTAACCCTGAGTTGCTCCAGGGGGACTGTCCCTGTAATCAGGAATTGGAAATCACTCTGCATAATCCTGTAAATGTAAATCTGATGGAAATTTTTCATAAATGTAAAATTTCAGTTTTTAATCTTCATTTTGACCTTCTCCCTCAGACCTGTCAAAGAACCGTCTGTGTGAGTTGCCAGAGGAACTGTGCCAGTTTATCTCACTGGAGACACTCAGCATCTACCACAACTGTGTACGCACTCTGCCCCCCTCCCTCTGTCATCTGCAGGCCCTCACCTACCTCAACCTCAGGTAAACTTCGGCTAACAGTTTATGAGACATGCCAGTATCACACTTGCACACAAAATGCATATACTGGTGCCTTAACCACAGCTTACAGGTTTACACACAGGCTTACAGGTTTATTCATAGAGCAGTAACAGATAATCAGGTATCAGGTGTTGACCTCTAAGGAGAGGTTAAATCAAAAGGACTGCATTAAATGTAGCTGGCCAGTCAAGACACGTTTGTTGCTTTAGTTTTTGTTACAACACAAAATACATGAAGTCATAACAAGTAATAATTAATAATCTTGGATACACAAATATCTGAGATCTGTCCAATACCATGCATTTTGGTTGATATTAACTAAAAAATGAAAAGCTTCAAATGGTTTTTAGCTACATTAGCCTCTTAGTTCTAATTAAAAGAAAAAAAAAAACAACTTGTTTTTAAGAGTGCAATTTTCAAATTAGAATTTTTAATGATATCCTACATTATATGAGATCGATTCAGGATGCATGATTGTCCCGAATAGGGATGAGCAATAGATAGAAAATATATCAATATGCTTCAATTAATTCTTACCATTTCACTGCCCTGAATTCACTTAAACAGATTTAATAGATAAAATCGTTTTGAGATGACACATGCAGTTTTTCATTGTTCTTTTAATACTGGAGAGGTCCATCATTATACTAAGAATAAATATTGCTTTGTCCTATTACCTACCATAGACCCAAATTGTCCTGAGATATTGTCCCCAGCCAAATAATCAAAATATTGGATAGGAATTTTTGAATTGCACGCAGGGCATTTTGTCAAAATAGCCAGTTGAAAAAAATACAGGAATACATAATTTGCTTTGGGTGAAGTAACTATTTCAACTGAAGCAGGTCTAATGTGTTTGATAAATGAGATGCATAACTATATAAATGATAAATGAGGTGTATACTGTTGTTTGGAAAGGAAGAAAGCTTGCAGGTATCGCATTAATATTTTAAAGGTTTACACTGCTTGTGTGACATTGTTGCCTCTTATGCCGTGCACACTGATTTTATCTTTTTATTTTTGTGTGTTTCAGTCGTAACCAGCTGACCAGCTTGCCCCTGTCAGTATGTCAGCTCCCACTGTTGCGAGTCCTTATCGTCAGCAACAACAAGTTATCAGTCCTACCGCCGTCCATATATGTTCTGACACACCTCCGACAACTGGTATACACAACTCGCACTACCTTGTCACTTTCTCTACCATTTCCTCTCTTACATATTTCTTGCTGTTGTTTTTTACTTGCATAGTACTTAATATAATCTTTGAGCTATAGCCTCCCTACAGTTTTACTGTGCTATTCAATAGTATGTAAATCCATAGGTATTCGTTTTGAGAACTATGCAGTTAATTACACTGGTATTTACAAGTCCATGCTTCTTTTTAACATTATTCAATAAAGCTAAACAAAAATGACCATTTTCACTCAGTCAGAGGTTATTAAGTCTCTTTGTCTTCTTAAAACACAGTTACTTGGATTGAAACTGTACTTTCTGCACAGATTTTCTTTACTTGAGTCAGGGAGCTGCGAGGAATTATTTATCATTAAAAAAATAATAAAACCTTTTATTTATAACATACTTTTGTCAGGCTGCAATAACCCTAATAACCAACAGTTGAACTGAAGTGGAGACTGGTTTCTAAAGGCAGTGCTTTGTCTGTAGGACGTGAGCTGTAATGAGCTGCAGTGTTTGCCATTGGAGCTGGGTCAGCTGGAGTGTTTACGAGATTTGAACTTGAGGAGAAACCAGCTCACCGCTCTGCCAGAGGGTTAGATCATCACTGCCTCACACACACCAAAGGCTGTCTCTATAGCGACATGAACCAAAAAAAATGTCGGCAAGCTGTTTTACT
This sequence comes from Hepsetus odoe, assembly GCA_017165825.1. NCBI lineage: Eukaryota > Metazoa > Chordata > Actinopteri > Characiformes > Hepsetidae > Hepsetus > Hepsetus odoe. Next base: position 11,746,016 of record CM029388.1, on the reverse strand, counting down.
GTACCTGCCAATGCCTACGGGCAGCTCTATTGCTTAGACTGGACTTACTAATGCTTTCATCAAGTGCCTTTTACAATGAAATTTCAGCTATATCCAGACAATGAAAATCATTTTTTGCAACACACACACACACACACAGAAAAAGGGGATCACAGTGTCATATCATCATGCTTCCCACACCTAAATGAAATGTTGTAACCTCGTTTGTTTTGCCCATTTTCCCCAGAATTGTCCGAGTTGCCGCTTGTACGTTTGGACATTTCATGCAACCGCATTTCTCATGTTCCCGTGTGCTTCCGAAACCTGAAGCACCTCCAGACCATATCTCTTGACAACAACCCACTGCAGATGCCCCCTGCCCAGATCTGCTCCAAAGGAAGGGTCCACATCTTCAAGTACCTCAACATGGAGGCTTGTAAGAGAAGCCAGGACCAGTTGGAGAGAGCTCTGCGGCCCAGTGGCTTTAACAGCTGGTGAGACAGGATAAAAGTGGAAAGGACCAATGCAAGAGTGTTAGAGATTTCATGATGTGAAGAGAAAATGGTTCATTGACATAAGCATGTCTAATTATGCAAGAGATTTATGGTGGCTGGTGGTGTATTTGCTGTTGAAATATCTCCATCATTGCATATGTTTTGTGATGCACCTGCTGTTTTACCCAATAGCCATGTTTAATTTTTCTCCCAAGTTTAAGTATAATTCAAACCCATATACCAGCCTATCTATCTGTCTGTCTGTCGTCTGTCTGTCTGTCTTGTCTAGTCTAGTCTAGTCTAATCAGAGTCACAGAGAAACTACGGTATTCAAGTGCTGTGATGAGGGTTCAGAAATTCTCATCAAATTAAATCTCTTCAATGTGAATTTTTTAGCCGTAGTGTAATCAGCCCTAAACAAATGTTATTCTTTAGTTTCTGTGGCTGTTTTAAAGAGTTTAAGGTCATAGCATGTCTGAGAATTTTATTTTTAAATTTGAGAAATGAGGATTTACAGAATAGTTATAGTAAAAGAAAGTTCTGGTTTCGTTTCTTTTTCTGTTGATGCACATTTTATAAATATCTAGTCCAAGATAAATCAGTGTGTGTGTGTGAAACCAGTGCATAATATGAGTGTGAGGCTTACATCAAGAACACATCAGCTAACTTTTGTAGAAAACATGTTTTGAGACACTGGTTGTTAGTCATGACAAAGCAGAACAGGGAAATGGTGTAAGTATGGAGAACTGGACTATCTTGTATAAGAGGAAAATGTTGGTAGTTAAGATTAGCATTTAGATATTTTTTTTCTTCTTCTAGTCTTTCAGATCAGGAGCTGTTTCCTGGTCAATATAGTGGTCTGGATTCTGGCTTCAACAGTGTGGACAGTGGCAGCAAGCGATGGTCAGGGAATGAGGTAGAAGCAACGATGATCACTTTTAGCTGTACTTCAACTAAAGCTTTGGTTTACACAGTATTTTTGTAGCATATTAGTTTGTATTTTATGTCTTTTTTAGGTCCTATTGCAGGATAAGGAAGATGTGTGTTTTTGTGAAACTGTGCATGAAACCTCTGCCTGTGTCTCCCTTCAGTCTGCGGATGATTTCTCAGAGCGATCTCTTCGATTGACTGAAGTTTCCCGTGAACACACAAATCTGCAGGAGGAACACAAAGTGACGAATACACCCAAAGGTACTGACCAACTCAAATACATGTAGATAAAATCTAAATTATTTTGACATAATTGCTGAAAGTGTAAAAAGTACTGCCCTTTTTTGTGATTCTTCCTCTTTTCCCTCCTCTGCAGTGTTGAATGGAGATACAGAGCAGGTCGATTTTATTGACAGTAGCGTAACAGAAGAAGAAGATGAAAGCTGCAAGCCAGAGCCTCCAAGTCCTCCACAAACATCGCCTCCACAGGTTAGAAAGATCCTAACACTCTGATTCTAACATCATTGATATTGCTGAAAAAAGTGAACTTTGCAGAGAATGTTAGGCAGCCATTCATACGTCCTCCCAATTCAAAGAAATAACAGTAGTGTCTTAAATCACGTAGACCAAGACTTTCAAATATCTTTACCTGGAAGATTTTTATAGTTTCCACTATAAAATGTCAATATTGCAGAAGCACTGCTTAAAAAAGCAGTTTTCACTGTGTATCAGTTTTTGGTTTGTATCTTTCAGGAAAAGACTGTAAGCAGCAGAACCACACCCTCAAAGAGCCCAGAGTCTGTGGGCAGCAGGTAATCTCCATGTACACACGGCCATGACAACATTGCCTCATTATACCCATAATCACATACCCAGTCTGTGGGGATGTCTAATTATTATTTTTTTTTTTATGTATTTTTTTTTTTACTACATACATTTTTTTCACATTATCATACATTATATGATATTTTCTGACAAAGGTGTTTAATTCTTCCTAAATAATCTTTCCAAGCTTCCTGTCTTTTCCCTTTTCTTATCTTTCCTGTCCTAATTGCTTTTCATCATGCATTTGACAAGGTCAACCTCTCAGTACGTGTTCTGGGAAAAGTCAACAGAGTTGTGTGGGTTTTTTTTTTTTTTTTTAATACATAGTTAAGTTCCCTAACAAAGTGAATGGCTGCATGATTTTGCACACTGATGGTAATTTATTCATTAAAGACTTTCTATAATGGCAGCATGAATGTAACCCTTACAATGTTTCAGATCTTTTGCTTTCGTTTCCCCATTCCAGCATATGCAAAACCAGGTGGTGCTCATTCCTCTACCTTCAGACCAGTGCATTAAACTTTCTTGTACATGCGAACGTTCCAAAATGTTTCAAAATAATGTCAATTATTTTCTGCATTCATCCTTTGTGACCTGAGCTAAGATCAATCTACCCACCGAAAACATCCAACCAAAGGTGTCCTGTGGTCAGAAACTGATCACTGAGGAAAGATTATAGGATAACTTTACAGGTCCAAGATGCACCACCAGAAAAGATGTGCTTGATAAAGTGTGCAGTAAGCGTACATTCCAGCAGCACTGAAACTGTTGAGCCATTCCAATAAAACATGCTCAGTGGTGGTCCTCTGAGTGACTTGACCACTGACTTTCATTTTAGCCCCCTGACTTTCCTTTTCAGCTTAAACAACTTCAGCTCATAGTAGATTCTCTCTTTCTGTCTCTATCACTCTCTCTCTCTCTCTCTCTCTCTCTCTCTCTCTCTCTCTCTCTCTCTCTCTCTCTCT